>LJIJ01000626.1:0-89847 GCA_001718145.1 Orchesella cincta | reverse complement strand
GAAAGTCTTGCTCAAAATTTTGAAGTCTTGCTCAGTCAGTGTAGAGTGTCCTACAGTGACTGAGAACCTGCAGCATAAATACGTACAATAATAACAAATTGATCCCTACTGACAATGATACATTGCAAATGTGAATTTGCTTGATTCGTTAACGGTCTGTTCCACCCTTTATTTAACAAACTATTTAGAAAGGATACAATCATTTTTAATCATTAAGTGAAGAATATTAGTTAAGAATATTAGTGAAGAATACTTTTATTTCCTAGCACTGCCTAGCAGGGCACTTTTTTGACGTGTTAAATAAATGGAAGAAAAGTCACCTCACCGCACCTCGAAGGAAACGCTTAATTAAATTAGAAAAACTGGATAATTTAACTTGAATCCAACGAAAAGTTGGGAACCAGATTCTTCGCTATCTGATACAACATTCTGTCGACACAAAAAAAGCCTGATTCGGTCTAAACTTTCATTTGCGTGCACCAACTCCGATACATGGAGTCAAATGGCGTCAAGTCAAATTTGAACCACCCTCTTATCATTCGAAAATAGTGCATTTAAAGTGCATTGATCCCCATCGAGCAAAGCTGTATATCAGTACCTTAAAAATAAATTCCAAATAAATATTATTCGGCGTCTCAGATTGATTGGAAACATACATTACCACTACAATTATTGCCATCTCCTACATCAAAATAATTTCACTGTTAAATTGCTAATGGGAGGTCCTTCTGCATTTACATCTGCGCATGAATAAAATTCTCCTTGTGTGTAAGTAAATCTGGGTGCACGACGTGCCCTCAGCACACCCGGTTCCATACACGTTTTGCGTTTGTTGTGAGAAATCTCCACATGACCCTGCTTACAGATCATAATTTTTCGTGTCAGTAAAAAATGATTGGATTTGGAATTGATATAAAATTGATTTCAACATCTTTCATAGGCCTAAGCTTTGGCGTTTGCATAAACCAGCTATGACCTTCCGTTCCGGAGATATGAATTAATTTGTAATTTTAATTTTGGACTTTACATGCAAGTAGAGACGGTAGTGTATTGTAACCCCTCAATTCCTTCAGGTCTCAGAAGAAATTCGGGCGAAATAATAATTACGCCAATTTCCCCCCAATTTACTGTCGAGAATATTTGCGCTGGACGGAATGCGTCGAAATCGGAGACTATAAAACTTGCAGAGAATGACCTCCCATTAGGAATTACGAGTGAAATAAATTTGGTCAACATGAAATGATTAAATAAAAATTAAACTTACAAATGAGTTAAAAGTAGGATGTCCTCCGCGACGTTACGACTAGTCAGCAATCCACACAGGAAGACTGTTGAGTGGTTTTCCAACTTGAATAAAATGCGGCTTCACGTGGAAGTATCGAGTTACGTAATGAAGTGTTGAAGCAGTCCAATCAAGATGATTATTCGATTCGCTCGCTGAAGTTCCGGTTTGAAAAAGCCCCCAGGATGACTGTTGAACGGCATAAACAAGAGATCTACAACAATAAAAATGAGCGTATACTGAAAGAGTTAAAAATGAAGTAGTTTTGACTTACCACCGTGCGGGTGAATATATTTACGTAAACAAAGAACAGGAAGAGTACTTATTCGTGAAAATTAACAACGAGCAACGACTGATGAGAGAAGCAACCTCCAACTCCAACGGTCTCAATTGCACTGAATTAAATAAATTACAAATAAAACGTGATAAACAATTAACGCCAATAAAAAACGTCAATCCCGTTACCTTAATTCAAGCAAAAATTATTAATAACTGGTTCGAACGCTTTCCAACAACAGGATGCAGGAACTCTTCAACTGACTGGGCGAGATCTTTCACAAACAACAGTACAGTAAGTAAGTAAGACGAGATCAACAACAAACAACGGATTTCAAAGTTGTGTATATTTTATCCATCAACTTCTATAAGCTTGCAGACTCCAGACAGCATGACACGGCGTGGAGCACATACGAAAAATGTTTTCAACCAACTTTGCTTCGTAAAACATACGTACTATACGATCAAAAATGTCCTAAACAAACTATACTTGCTTACCACTTGAGCTTGCAGTCATCCGTTTCATATTGATAAGGAAAACATGTTAGAAGCGATTTGCATATGCCTAGGATTATGGAAATGAGGCATGCCACAAAGTATCCTGATGATTTACTCGCTTTTGAAAAATATTTCTGTTTAATTGCGTGTATCTGTATCGTCTGAAAACATGAAATTATCCATTCAAGGAACAACATGGATGGATTGAGAGCAAGAAAATACAAAATGATAGAAATACAGTCAACTCTCGGCATAAGAGAACCCTATTTAAGGGCTACCTCTTGCGTGGGGCACCCTGCGAGCTTTTGTAGGAGCGCCTCCAAATTAGAGCACCTCGCGATAGTATTCAATTTTCCTTTCCCCGCTGCCATACACTTCCATGTTAAATTACCTCTTTTTAGGAGCACCCCCTGCTACTTCCAAATTTTGACGAATTTTGCATGGTTTGAATGCTTTTACGGATGATTTAGGACAAGTTTTGAGTGGAAAACACAGTGTAAACGCATTTAAGACGAAAACGTCAATAAATATGTATTTCAGTAGGCTCACTGCCGGTTTTAGTTACAAAATTACCCTAATTTCTTAAATAACATAACCTTTTCAGGATTTCTACTTAAAGTTGACTGTATTTTGATGTCAAAGTCGGTTGCAATAACGTGAAGTGTTCCACGCTATTCCTGGAGACATGCCACAGACACAAAGTAATGAAAGACTTTTCGGAGCTGGTTGAATTGTCGAATCGGTGTACAACCATTTCTTCGCGGGGGCAACCGATAAGATCATTACAGTATTTGCTAGCTTACTGTATCGCAATGGGCAAATATTTCATGATGATAACTTTTAACATTTATGCAATAAGTTCTGTCATTCTAAAGCCGACTCGGACAATTTTGTAGTTACATTGTGTTTTTACCTGAGAGAACCATTATGTTTGACACCAAGTCTCATTGAGGTAACCGGGAAGTCTCAAAATTCGAAGTCTCAAATGAGACATCTCGAAATATCATTAAAACCTCTATTAGGTAGTTAAGGCACATTTATATGTAAGTCGAGTGTGAAACTTTTGTGAAACATCTGGAAAATTCTATGAATACTTTGTTTCAGTTACACTGAAATGGTCAAAATGTTGATGACTACTTAAATCATACGCTTGAGAGAGCCATAGAAGCGCTAGCATTGCTGTTTGAGTTGTTTGTAATGGTCGCGTAAGGGCTATGTTGGGATGTGAAGGAGTAGAGTTGACAAACCTCGGTACTTCTCTCTTGGAAATCAGATTCTAGTGGTCCAACGTAAGTAATATTGTGCTTCTTACTTTTTTTAACGGGAATTATTATTCGCTGCGTTCCTAAGCCAGGATTCTATACATCGTGTTCCGTTCCAATGCAATACCTCGCATACCAATCAATATCATGTTGTTGCAATGTGGATTTACATTGCAACTAACCGGGTATAACGTTCTTTGACTCTACATGCAATCAGAAAATTCAATCTTGGGGTCATTTAAAATTTTGTAATGCATTTTTGATTATCATCAATTGTTATCTTATCACTATTCAAATTTTCGACATAATATACATGTCATAATATTTGGTGTTTAAAGTGCAGAAATTAAGTTGAAGCGCTTTTTTGTATCTCCCATCATCATTCCATAGTTATTCATTTCTCTTGTCTTATCTTTTAAGTAATATGCGCTAGAAATGCTAGTTGTTTGCATGCTACAGTCGTTAAAACTTTTTCGCACGTAAGTTGCAAGGGATTGCACAGTAGCAGTCTACAGTTTTAGCATATTAGCGTTACTCATGCTTGCTAAACTATTTAATAGGCGACACTTTCTAAATTGCTCTACAAAAATGTTCACGCCTTTCTAACTAAATCATATTCATAATCTAAATGTAAGTCACCAAACACACACTTCTTATCGTACATTTGCTCAAATTCAGCGTGGTAATTTTTCGGCCCTTGATCTTCCCTTATTGTTTTGAAATTGTATATTTACTCAAAAGATAAGATTAAATTAAGAAAAAGCAGAGAGCGGCGAGCCCGTGTAATTAATTATGAAGCATAATTAGAGGTAAATCAAGATAGGATATTATGTAACAGAACCTTGGACGTAGTGATTAAAAAATCAGTAGCAAGATTAAATTTCCTCAAGTGTTGACTACTCGTAAATACAAATGTCGCTCTACCTTTTGTGCCTGAATATATCAGACAATAGAACAGTGTTACTTTCCAGTCCTGAGCGTTTACTCATTAGCAATAAATGAAAAACATAATACACATAAAAATAGCATAAACAACAATCGTCGTTGGATTACGAAAATAGTTTGTTAATGTCTAACCAACAAAGAATCAGCCCCAGTATTCATATGTGCATGGTGTACTGGCGTTTCGTATGATGAGTTCTTTGCGTCTCTAGTCCTTTTGAAAAACTAAATGAAATTGCCCTTTAGAAAGGAACTTTGTGGTTTTGTTACAACTATTATTTTTTCTTTCCAGACAGTATTCCAGCTTGAAGATTAGATAATACATGCGAACGTGATATGCCGCGACAGCTACTGGTCATTTACTTTTGAGTTTCGTACAGTGATGGCGAATGCCAATGAGTACAGACCGCTGGTGCTTGACACTTGTAGGTACTGAATTACAAAACAATGTTTGGCAAATCTTCAATGGGATCATAATATTTAAGCTTTCATTTCACCATATTAATTTCTTTGGCATACACTACCATGTCGAAGTACCAGCCGAGCCAGCAGTTTTGAGCAGCTACATGAGTTGCAAATTCATGTTCGGTACCACGTAAAGAAAAGGAATTTGCGGTTTTTGCAGTAATTATAATCCATTTTAGCACAATGATACACGGGTTTCAGCCTTGAGTTGGAATGGAGTTTCCACAAAGAAGGCGTCAGGCAACATACCAAGTTTTTTTTGGCAAGTTCGCGATTTCCATGCCTGAGCACCCATTGTGGCCTCTGATAAATAACTCAGCAAAGAGTAATAACATCCGGAATAGCACAAAGGAATAAAAATTCCTCATGTGACCAATGAAGACGACGTTGACCTCACCACTCATCCCATCCCATGATGACTGCCACTTTAATGGTAAAATGGTAGTCACTTATATTGTTTCAGGCCATAGAAGAAGTGATAGTCGGGGTCACGCAGTCGCAGAGAGAGAGAGAGAGAAACTCTCTTAGAATTCAAACCGTTTGTGCATGTCCATCATCATCTGCTCTTTGTATGAAAAGTCCAAGAGTCAGAAACAAACCTGTGAAAATGTCACTTTTTGAGTAAATGGTTGAGCTAGCATGACATTACGCAAGAGAGGAATGCATATATTTTAATCCTTTTGTTTTAAGAAGGTGCTGCTTATTCCCAGACTAAACTCGACAAGTTGACAAAGGTTGTTTTAATATCGCACATCACGACACGCTACACGCAACACAATTCCCTAAACATAGAACACACACCGAATAGCAACAAGACATACAAAGGCAAAAAAGCTTGCAGTTTATGTTAAGGACGAAGACACTAGAGCTTAAAGAATTTAGAGAAGAGAATAAGTACAAGGGAAACTGAGAGCAAAATGCTGCTATTTTTTCATTATTTACTTAAAACTTTTTATTTTTTAAACTTAAAAATCATAATAGTTTTGTAGTAATAGTTATAATGAGTGCACACACATCGTTCAAAACATACGCAAGTATAGGAGCACAGGCCGATTAATTATGCAGCTACCCAGTCATTTCTTGCATTGTTTTAATAATGACACTACATTTTTAATTCGCAAGAGGTCCCACAAATAGTTCTAAAACCGCGATGTTATAACAAGACTAGTATAACAATACATGTGTAGTACTACAGAATAAAAAACAAGTCCCATAATTACCGATGGAGATGGAGCATACAGGCAGAGATTTATAATATCGTTAGGAACACGTATGAGAAGTGTATATTACACATTTAGAAACATGCAAAAAAAGTGAAACGTTTGTAAAGTCGTATAAATAATAATGACATGTGAGTTTAGACCAAGGCTAACTCGGCAATTGTTTTCGTATGCTGCTGATGATGATGATGGTGGTGGCGTTTGCCATAACTATTTTTGCAAAAACACTTGATACAATATACCAAAAATTTAAGGAAATGGGAAACACACTATGGGTGTATGATACGATGATGACAAAGGGTCGACGCAAAAATGAGCTCATATACCTCAAGCTAAAGACGCTTTGATTTATATGCGTTTCATACTGCAACGACTTCGCAGTTTCTTTTAGATTTTTCACATTATCTTCATATGCGAAAAATGCGTTTGGTAGGAAACAGATATTAGAAAAGTTATTTAAGGTGTGGCGATTCTAATTCATCGTTTCAGTGAAATTGCATCTGTTCTCATGTTACGTTGTGGAGGTGCGTATTGAAAAAAAGGAAACATTTGAGCTACTGAAACTAAATTTAACTAACCTGAAGAAAGGTAATTCGGATTTTCTGGCATTTATACGTGAAGCCTGCTGAAACTTTGACGAGAATTTGCCAACATTTTCAAATTAAATCTGAATTGTGTTTTCAGGATGGCGAAACTATCGTCACTTTCTACAATTGGTGTTGTGCTTTTAGCATATATATTGTGTGCAACTCATGCATCAGCCACCACCTCAGGAAATAATGGTAAGGATCCCAAAGATACCAGTAAATCTAAGCAAACAGTGTTGGCTTCAATTCCTAAAACCAACCTGAAAAGAGAGACTCCATCAAAAAGTGGCTCCGGAGGAAAATCTGGTGAGAGCTTGCGAACAGCAGCTCAGTCCCTCTTTGGCTACAATGGGGCCAATGGATACAACGGAGGACAAAGTGGCTTTGGAGGAGGGCAAGGCTTCAATGGAGCACAAGGTGGTTTCGGTGGAGCGCAATTCGGTGGGGGACAAGGGTTTGGGCAAGGAGCCAACGGTTACAATGGAATCTATAATAGACAGTTTGGAGGTTTCTCACCCAACTACGCTGGAGGGAATGTCGGAAATACAGGAGGTTTTGGTCAGTATCAAGGAGGTGGTGCAGGTGCATACAATGTTCTAGCCCAAACTCAAGGAGGTAGTTTTGGTGGCCAAGGACAATCACCATATTACTCTAGTGGAGGCAATTACTTTGGTGGACAAGGATTTAATGGCTACCCATACGCCTCTACGGGTGGAGTTGGAGCCTATCCCTTTGGCGGTGGGCAAGGAGGCTTTGGTAGTTATAATGGCTTTAATCAAGGATACTACCCCGGAGCTCAGCTTCAAGGACAAGCTGGCTCAAGAAATTTTGGGTTTGTAAACCAAGGATTTGGAAATCCTGCCTTTAGAAATCCTCAAGGTGCAATTGGTGGTTCCAGTGGGGTTGGTGGTGGCCTTCCTACCTCAGTGCAAGTGGGAACCGGTCTTGAAGTTGGCAATAATAGAGGATTCGGCAGTAACAGTGGCGGTTTGGCAAGCAGCCAAGGTGGATTCCCATCTGCGAGTGGTCAGAATTATATCGTAGGTAATGGAATAGGGGCTCCAGCTTTTATTGGTGCGGACATGGGAGGATTTGGAAACCCATACGGGAACCCATACTATTCCTCTGGAATCCCGGGTGGAATTTATCGGCAACAAAGTCCCAACTCAATATTTGGAGGACCATCTCCTTATGATTACACTAGGAGACCTTTAAGTGCATCTGCATCCCCTTCATTGGGCTCAACTAGGCCAAGCAGCAGTGGTGCTAATCGTCTTCAAACTTCAGGACCTAATCGCTTGTACCAGGGTGTCAGCCCATCTGGAACGTATTCCCCAAATTCCAGAGAGCGCTTGTACCGTTACACATCCAGGGATAATTAAGTTTAAACTGTACATTAAGTATTTTATTCAACGACGAAGATGATGGGGGCTGTACCACGATTTCAAATTGATTATGTATGATGTTTCCCTTTTTAGCTCAACATCTATCTTCACTAAGCGTTTGACGTTGTGATTTTAATATCATCCTAGCATCGTGCTATAAACATTTACCTTTAGATATATCCATGTATAATGTTTTCATTTTTATACTTATGCTTATGAAAAAATGCAATAAATTCTGGGGGTAAAACAACGAAATGACACAGGCTACTTCTTAAATTTTTTATACAAATTAAAAATGCAACTGGATTTAACAGCGACTGACCACCAGGGATATTTCATATATTTATCCCGTTAACATAGACATGCACGAAATCATATTTTGAGTTGCAGTGAGGCGGCTTTTGGCAGTTGTTCGTTATATGCGGCATGGGTGACAAGGGGACGTACTTAAAAAACTAAGTCATGGTTGCCGTTGACAGCTTCCAAAGCATCACGAATGGAAACTATTTTTGATAACAACATGCGCACAGAGAGTTATGAGTGGACCAAATCCGTCTTTGAATATATGAAACGAAGTGAACGCATAGTATTGAATTGGCAGCTGTAGGTCACTTTCTAAGAGTGATAGTAAAAGTCACACGGTTGTTCATTAACTGAAATTCTGCAGCCTTTCAATAATTATAAGAACCAAACTGGCCATATAAATTAGTTTTAGTGACATTTGTAGCTCAATGTCACTTATTTGGATTACTTTAGAAGATTCCAATTTATGGTGAGTCCACGTCCACGGAACGTGAACCTAATTCCAGTTATTTGAAATGTTCCGTGTTCAGCTTTCTCCTAGTGTTCTCAAAATTTATTCAAAGTATTCATCAACTAAGCATTTATTTACTGTTTTTCGCAGATTTGATTTGCAAACAAGTAGTCATCTCAAATATTCTTTTTATATTGAGCCTATAATACAACAGATTAGCGATCATGGGGGATCGTGGAGGAGTAAGATTCATTTATGCTTCCATACATAACGCATTTATTCGTTGGTGTCCATGATTAGAACTGCACATATTGAATGATTCATTTTAGGAGGAAAAGGTGCCCGATGCGGACCAGGTGTCTGTGCTATTGCCAGGGACTGAATCAGAGTCTCAAGTAGACAGAAATAGTAAAAATGTATGTTTTGATGACATCTGAGTCTTCCAATGCAATCTTATTTGACCTCAAATACAATAATGAATAACTTGATTTTAATGCAAATATAGTTTGACCGTTCCGTCACCGTCATGAGATCCAATTTGTCGACTGGTCCTCGAGAAAAATGGGGTAGTAAAATGCAGTTTATGATGTCCTGCATTGCTAGTGCCGTTGGTCTAGGAAACGTATGCTTAATAATCACTATTTGTAGGGGCTTTCAAACCATTTTTATTTTAACTACAGTATACAGTGCTTTAATTCATTTTAGGTTTGGCGTTTTCCTGCGGTTTGCGCAAGGAATGGAGGGGCTGCGTTTCTTGTGCCCTATTTTATAGTACTTCTCGTAATTGCAAGACCGTATGTCTTTCCAAAGCTATTTAATGAAATTAACCCATGAAAGTAGTACATGCAAAGGAAATTAATTGTACTCGTTCCATCTCTTTTTTAACGCAGTCTCTTTGTGTTGGAACTTGCCCTGGGTCAGTTTAGTAAATAGATCATGTACATGAAATTTTCCTTTTATGTTACATGTCATGCCATGAATTCTAGACATGCTACATGACATAAACATGAAATTATAGTTACCTGCATCTAAAATATACTTATTACGAGAGAATATACACTGATTCGGTTATTACGTGGTGAAAGCCGGTCATAATTCTACCGTAGATTGATACATTTGTATAAGTTCTTTGAATTCTACTGAGTCGTCCGTCCGTAATCACTCTCCTGGGTACATCTAGTGCTCCTCAAGGGCATTGCACTAAATAATTTTTAGCAAACTCAGTTGCGCGCTTCGAAAGTTACGCGCGCGCAAATGTAAAAAGTCATCAGATTTGGCTGAAAATAAGTACTAAGGGGTAATTTGACATGCTGAATTTCAAATTTTACTTTAGGCCAGTTCACTAGCAAGGGTTCCGTACGCTGTTGGGACATGAGCCCAGTCTTAACGTAATAATTTATATTTATATTCAATTACATCTCAAACAAATTAGGCTCTAAGTAATTCTTTTGACTTGCAACAATTTACAGGGGAATTGGCGTAGCAGGAGCTGTTTCATCTGTACTTCTCAGCACGTTTTATATAATGTTGCTGGCATGGGCTTTGATCTACGCTGTGATATCATTTGTCAGCATGTGTACCGGAGAAGTCGTATGGGGTGCACAACCGGGTCCTTACTTTGGGTATGCGTTTTACAAAAATGTTCTCTTTATCATATTCATTTTGTAATTATGTGATCTTCGTTTTTAGTGGTGAAGTCCTTCGTGGCATTAGTTTCGATTCTCCTGCAGCCCATGATATCCATGCCTGGGTTCCAATATGCCATCTCGTCTTGGCGTTGTTGGTAGCATGGCTACTAATTTGGGTTACAATGGTTTTTGGAGTTGAAGCAAGTGGAAAAGTTGCATATGTGACTGCAATGGCTCCCTACGTTGTACTCATCACCTTACTTATCGTTGGCTGTTGCTTACCCGGGGCGAAAGTTGGAATCTACTACTTCGTCGTTCCAGACCTTAATAAGATTTTAATTGCAGAGGTTAATAATACAATTCAATATTTCTATCATGAAAAATACTTGAAATGAACACTAAACTTATGCTATTAAAACGTTGCTTACTTTGTTCAACAGACATGGTGAGCTCAGATATCAAGGAATGAACACTCAATGCATCCAGAAACATTATTCAAGAAAAGTAATCACTATAAATTGTATCAATTCAGGTTTCAAGCTGTAGGTCAATGCTTCTTTTCCTTGGGCATTGGATTTGGAGGTTGCATCATGTTTGCTTCATTTAATGAGTTCAACAATAACATAATCAAGTAAAAATACGTGTTTTTGTATGTTCTCGCTTAAACAAGCTTAAATTAAAAATTTCATGATACATAAACCATTAACTATTACAGAGATGTAATGATCATCGGATTAGTGGACACCTTCACAAGCGTGCTGGCTGGATTTTCATTGCTCTCCATACTCGGGTTTCAAGCTACTCAAACTTACGAAAAAAAGAAAGCATTAATGTCCGCTCCCATACCAATCACAACCGAATATGATAAACTAGTGGCAATGTGCAAAGAAACTCGTGGAACATCAGAAGATGACTTAAAGATTTGTCAACTGGAAATGCTTGTAAATGAAGGAGGTATGCTGTAAACGTTTTTCGCAAATTAAACTTATTTATTTGGAGAAAGCATTTGCTGTCATGTCACTGTTTCCCTTCACAAAAGCTTATCGAGAGTTATCACGATTATTAGTCATGGAATGCCTCGATATTCTCGTTGTTGATCTTAAAACCTAAACTCTTTGTGTCCATTTCGCAGGTGCCGGAGTGGCATTCATTCAGTATCCCGCAGCAATGTATCAAGTTAACGAACAATGGGGTAAACATCTCGGCGGAGTAAGTTGTAGTAGTATTTATGCAAAGCTCAGAATTACAAATTAGTAATTTTTTACTCGTACCTTTTGTTTTTGAATTAGTTTCTTGGATTATTGTTCTTTCTTATGTTGGTGCTGCTGGCAGTGGGTAGCGCAAATGGTTTCGTTGGAACTACAGGTATGCACTATTCAAGTGTTTAACAATGTTAAGATTTCCTCCCTTGTTGATTGGACTTTGTCAATTATTTATTACCATTTTTCTTTTAGTAACCATACTGGCAGACAGATTTAAAGATTGGAAGCGTAGCAATATTGTCAGCGGGGTCTGTATGGGTTCCTTTTTCTTGGGACTTATCTACACAAATGGCGTAATACTAATAATATTTCGTATAATGTTTTCACATGCAGCCTCAAAATACAAGTGTAAATCAAAAGCATCGTTTGTAGGTCGGATCCGAATGGTTTGATGTGGTTGATCAACATGGTGTTACAGCCGTAGTATATGTGTAAGTTTGTAGCAAAGTTAAAGCATTTTAATTGTTGGTTTCTGAATCTATAATTTTCCTATTGCCATAAATTCTTTAACATTGCAGACTATCATTCCTCGAAGTTGTCGCTGTTCTCTGTTGTTACGGACTAAAGAACTTCTGTGATGATCTTGAATTCATGCGTGGAGGAAAAAAGGTCGGATGGTATCTTCGTATTACTTGGGTCACCTTACCCTTCCTTATGGTGATTATCTTCATAACTTGGCTAATCAATTACAAGCCTGGGAAAACCTGGACTGGGCCAATCAAAGGTCTGTTCCTTTACCTTCAGCAATGTTGGTGTAATTTCACATAAAATACGGTAGAATAATTTAACGGCAGGAATAACTATTATCATCTTTTAGCAATTGCTTGGACCTTAACTGCCCTTTGCCTATCCATTATTCCTGGGACGGCAATTTACAAATATGTCCAGTTTATTAAAGATCCTTGGCGTCGTAATGTTCCTCTTCGACCGGTAGGAAGACGTTCATTTTCTATAAAGAATTTTCAAAAAACTTGAACATTCAGATTTATAACGGTACACTTGTATTTACAACCAAATAAATGCTTGGTTTCTGTTTCAGTTTGCCATTTTGCAAGCTATAGCTGACCCAAGTCCAAAATGGGGACCTAAGGAACGTGACATTCGGACTGCCTGGAAAGAGTTTAAAGCAGAGAGAGATCCGTCTTATCATATTTGCCAACGTATTTTTGGTATATGCAGCAGAAAATCAGGGGAAGTACGACCAGACCGAAGACTTTCATTCGCTACTAATGCAGCAACCACACGTCCATCTGAGTCTGGTGGTGGATTAGCTTCAGGAATAGGAACTCCTTTGGCCGCCTCTGCAGGCTCCATGGCACCGCCATCACAACGAGGTAGCCAGGCTCCAGTAGTCCAAGAAAGAAAAAGTAAAACCTAGACATATTAGATAGATATTTAGCAACATGGTCAAATTACATAATATGCGACGCAACATAAGTTTGTTTCGGACAACTCAATAACTCAACATATTATTACTTGTATCTTCATTATCGTCAACTCGAAACACGCGGCAGCAATCCCGTCGTTACCAAACCCTAAATTCTCTTACAAGTCAACAAATAAAGTCGTATAAACATTCTTTTTGAAAGAAAAAATAACTTCATGGCCACCTAAATATTAACAAAGTTTTTCCAGCATGCATTTTGCAGATGAGCTGTGTTCAGATTGAGATGTCATTTATTAGCGATTATAAATATGAAAAAGTGAAGGCGTGTAAAAATATTTTCCATATCGTGTTTGAGACTAACATCGAAACTGTAGTCGCAAGGAGCAGCTAGCAGTCACTTCTGCCATGGTCAACAAATTGATGCCGTCAACTTGATTATCATAAAAGTTGAAATGATACATTGTAATGTTTTAGGTAATGGATTTGCGGGTGAAATATGTACACGAAAAACTGCTCAAAACCACAAAATATTTGCACTGTAATCATGAATGTAAACTGAAATACCGCACCTTCACGTATGCACTTAGATTTGTAAACACGTAGTAATAATATACACACATACAAACCTGGTCTAAAATTTTGCAGATTGCTACGGTTGACGGTAGTAGTAGTACAACTGTATACGTAAAAGCTGGGAGTATGCATGGCTCATTGTGTAGGTGGATACTGTTCAAAACTTAAGCATAAATTCATACACGCACTGATCAATCTTATATACACTTGCAATTGAAACCAGCAAGAGGAATCTAAGACAATTGTAAGGCGATGTAATACGTAATATAATATAGTATAGCATAATACTTACGGATGAACTGAACAATGCTTCATACTGCATAGCAAAAGTATTCTCTTTGTTGGGAGGCTTCGTTTATGCCCCTTCAATTTCCCATGTGTACGCCTCATATCTCAGCAAGCATGCAGGTCTGTCGGCTGGGCATGCGTTGCACGATGTTAATATGTTGTTAGTTAGACATGACGAAAGGTACTTGATGCTGGCGTTATCAATTTAGTCTGTACCTGCAACTGATGCAGAAATGTTCATTAGTTAGTGAATGTGAACTCCTGACATCGTATTTTTGTTGTCATTCTAAAGTTCTGGTAAAGTCCATCTGTTTTTATGGTTGTATTATTATTACCAAGTGTTCATGATCAGGTTTTATCCGAATATTGAATCACAAGTTCAAAAATATCGATAAAAATTGGATCCTCGTTTGCGAGTTCTAGACGGGAAGCAAACCCTACATGTTCTCCGTAATTGATAATTCGGATTTCGTTTGTCCAAATTAACCAGGTGTGCATTGTATTCTTGAAAACTTGAAAGTACTGTTGTAAAGTTATGCTCCATTAATATAAGGAAGTCGTAGCATTATTCCTGACAAACGATTTAAATTTGAGTATTACTGCTGTTATCTACTTTTCAAACGATTTGGAATTGGAAGGAGGCTGCTAGACTTATTCAAGGTAAGCGTTAGCTGCGGTTAAATCTTCATTAATATTTCAGACGGCTACAATTTGTCAATTCGTCATGGCCCTGACATCCTAAAACTCACAATGTGCTGTTATTCTTAAAGGGACAACAATGGCTAATATGCGTTGAGCTCTTTTGGCTACTCGTACTTAATGTTGATATCAGTGTGTTAATCTTAAACAGTGACAACCAGACAACAGAAGGATTGTGCGATCAACATGATCTTGAGTTTTTAAAATTATGCTTAGATAAACTTGTCCAATCGAATGGCAAGAGAACCAATACCTTACTTCAAGATGACCATGATATGATCAATGACGGAATACACGTACTATGTCACAGAAAAGGCAATTAGCGTGTGTGTAAAAATCAAATTTTCTGATCAGATATATCGTTAGCGAAATGACGCATGTATAAATCAGCGTTGCAAAATCATTACTTCCGAATCGATCTCCGTTCCTCACCTCCAAGATGCGTGGTTTGTTGTAAATGATGCTTTGTATTTTGCACTTAAATCAACACTAATGGTACAGCGTGCATGCCTAATTGTCGTTACAGATGACCACCCAGTAGGCTAACACTGATTAGATCGAAACAATTATACCAAATATAGTTCGCATGTGTTGTTGTTACCATTACTAATTCAAGGTGATCCGTATGTAGCTATATAGGTATAGTAGCAGCAGAGTCGTCAGTTTGAATTGAAGGGTCATTTACAATTTATGTGTATAGCTGCAAGACGTCTATAGTTGAGCATTTTTGTCTTGCACGAACACTTGTGTAATGAATATAGTGTATCATGGATGTTTTAAGGAAAATGAGAGTTTTTATCAAACTTATTTGGCGATAATAACCCAATATGGAAAATAAATTGGAAGGAAAAACATATCAACATGAACTATGAATTAGGCACTTGAACACTTTTTAATAAAAGTCAAATTTTTGCACTGTTTCATCATCAGCATCATTTCATCGACTTTACTGACATAACATGTCAAATCGTGAGTCGAAGAAAAAAAGGTTCGGCCAAGATATTTTTGCTTTTTTCAACACATATTCCATGTCCTTGCCACAAAAATCGTTTTACGATTCATCTCACGAAAAAGTGATAGACTTTCGTTGAAGAATCATCACAAGGTTCGATTTAATGTGCAATGTGAACGAGAGAAGAGCGGATTGTCCAACAAAAAAACGAAACTTCTTTTTCAAGTTTTAGACCCCATGGATAATAGATGATTGCGATAGTCGTCAAATAACAAGAGGTTTTTATCCTTAATTCAATAAGACAAGAAAAACATCAATCCTGCTCAAAAACTACTGTGAATGATGATGATGATTATCTTTCTCATTGCATGCCCTCCGTCAAAAGCCTTTTGCCAACAGCAGCATTTTTATGAGTAGAGCGATAGATACATTTAGGTGAATATCATTTATTATTATTATTATTTTCAATGCAATTCTGAATAGATTTCATCTTCCTAAAAATGCTTGGATTGGGCTAATTTCGTATTCTAAGGATGGACACAGACTGTGCATGAAAAAATAGTGATGACATAAGCTTTTACACTCTCAGTGTCTGCATGCAAGCACATTATTGTTGTTGAAGAATGTGGACAAATGAAAAAGGGTTCTTTACGGTGATTCTTCTCATGAGCACATATGGCTCTTTTATAATATTTATTCCTTTTGTTCATAATCAAGTATAGTATTATGATGTGGACAAGGTAAAGGCAAAGGAGGATTGGGATACTTGATGAGCACAAGATAGTCGATGTTGTATTGTATCCATCTTGTGTGCTTCTGTGTTTTTGCCTTTTTTCTTGTTGCTGGTTTTGTAACTAACTGTGAGTCATGAGTCATTCATCATACCTTTTTTCAGGGTTTGGCCATTTTATTTTCAAAAATAATTTACAAGAAAGCAATAAATTACTAGTTCTGATGTAGTCATTGCGTACTTCACATGTACTTCCTTGCCCTGTACCGAAAAAGTGCAGAACCTTGAGCGTTAATTACATGATTTGAGCTCTGATTGTGTAGCAGAAAATCAGCAACATCATACTTCACAAAACAGCCCGTCGTGTGTACTTTACTTGCAAAGTTATCTCTGCACGGAAACATTGTAGAGTTCTCCAAGAGCTCTAAAAGTCTCAGAGTGACTCAGGATTTTCATAATATTTTACCTGTCACAAGTCTCACGAAAGGCTATTTTATTTGCGTAAAGTATCAGTTTTAAGATTAGTCGGGTGTAGTTCCAAGCTATAATCACGATGAGTATATAGTGGAGACGCATTACAAATCAGAAAATGTTCATTGAATATTCACACACCGTCCTGTAAATTTTTGGCACTTGGTTGTTGATGTATCTAGAATTTGTGTAGTAATGGGCTGAAGGTATAATTTTATTAGGGATTTTAGTGCTGCGGCAAGCCATGATGAAATTATGAAGGGTAAAAGGGATAGTTATGTCGGCTTTTTCTTTCATTCATTGTGTCACAACGAAATAAAAGACTCAGCAAAACACCACTGAAAGTGATTCACTTAGTCTCACACGCATTATTTATTCGGCTAAGGGAAATTATTGCAGAATGAAAAGCTAATTCTGATGCGAGACATGAACCTCATAAGTCAAATAAACCAGAGGAAACTGCCAATCTTTACTTGACACTAGATCATAACTCTGCGCTCAAGCTGGGTGCGAACAAAACGCTTGTCTTGACTCCTGACAAGCTTCTGGTCATAAATTGAAGGATAACAGCCTACAAAACGAATCAAAGTTGTAAACATGTGAATAATGCGAGAAACAGATCCTTGTATTTGTTATTATTATGTATTCCCAAATAATCTTCCACCACACCACACCGTCTGCTTATGGCAGTTTACAAAGAAGATTCCTTCCTTTCATTGTAAATATTATGGGCACGGCACGACCTTTATACTAGGAGCATGTATCGATGCGATGATGATAATGCCTGATAACAACACCACACGTTATTCCGGCGTGTAGCACCACATCAAATTTTCAAAAAAATGCACGTTAGGTCAGCAGCAGGTGGTGCTACAGCCATTTGCAAATCACCATATTATACTATAACGGTCAAGTAGCTGTGGAGGAAAAGCATCTAAAAAATTCCATACAAAAATGCCAATAAAATTCTGCAACGAGATTACCTACATATAAGGAGTTTTTCGTAATGATCCATAAATCTAAATCCTTACGTCAGTAATAAGTAATGAAATACTGCGACTATCTATCAGGCGTAACTATTCTCCTTTATGATATCACAACCCTTTAGGGAAGCAAATTGAGCTTGCCCATTCATTTTTCACGTTCTCCAAACACGGATGAATTTTTGCCGAAATAACTGAGAGGGTGCGACTGTAATTGCAGTAACGGTAGGTGAGCAGAAGCAATGTGCTAATTAAACTAAAAATAAGAGACGTTTGGGAACAGATGCTATAACTAAAAGCAGCCGCCCACATTATTGACATAATATGAAAGCATTTTTTTGTGACAACTGTAATGGCGAATGGGGGTGTCATTAACGTACCTAAATATACCAGCATCCCACACCACCACAGTTGTTTGTGATCAATTTAACTACATTCTTCTGGCGACTTGGATGCAAGAGTCAGCAATTGGTGGTCTGTGTTTTGGTGCCTCTGTCATTAGTTTCTTGTGGATGTGGGGGACACTCAGAAATAAAATATGAGCTTTTAGTAAACCGCTATGAGTAGTTAGCTTACAAGTGGGCAGAGACCAGCCCTCTCTAGCAAAAGATTATTACAAATTGGGATCTCATTAACCCAAAATTTCATATTTTTCTAAAATTTGCATGTAGTTACCTTACTTGCATTGCCGTAGGTAGGATGTTGGAAGTCATAAAGTCAAACGTGTAGATTTAGCATTATATACGGTATTTACAACATTTGAAAGTAGGCGAATAAATAATTTAGCTTTTATGGGTTAATATTACCAATTTGCAAATCTCTATAGTGTGCACTTTCAATTCATAATGAGCATTCTAATTACTTGAGAAATCAGCAGATTTTGCTCAGAAATTCAACCATTTTCACTTACAGCTCGTCCTCAGATTTTTACGGAAAAAGTTAAAATGTGTATGCTGGAGGTTCAAGAACCCCAAAACCCATTTAGTCTTTCGTCAGAAAGCACCATGCACACCCGACCGCATACATAATGTCACAATTTAACTAATTTATACATTATGCTGAGATATATGTAGGTACGCGTAGACAGCAATAATTCTCATGATTACATTCTTATGTCCGTTAATCCAGCCCATAAATCAAGTTTACACAACTGGTATTTTGTACAACTTATCGTATCATTATTCGTCATGTTTCCAAAATCTCAAAGGCTCTCATGACTCTGCGGATTATCATGCAGGAAGAATAATGTCGAATTAGCAGCACATTAATTTTCATATCCGACTTGCAGCATTCTTCATTCACGCGCACCCAAGTCTGGCACTTGGGCTTGGGTTTATTATTATAAAACATCCGCTTTGCTCCTAAAATCTGGCATCAGGCAATTTTTCTGCAGTGAAAAGGCAAATCAAGGTACAAAATTGTTGTGTTGACCGTGGAGTATTCCGATTCCTGAAAAATCTGGCTTCATTCAGTTTGTAGTATCCTATGATTATACCCTGGTTCACAAAACGCAATCAAGAACTTCGTGTGCACATGCAACTTGCAACATATGCTTGCATGATAATTTCACTGACCACCACATAATACATATTATTTGGAATCTTGTCATGTTTGCGGCCCCAGCGGGGAATTGGATGCTAAGTGTTTTTAAGGTCTAAATTATGCTATCCTGAGGATAACTTGGTTTTTTTGGTTGATGTTATCCAAGCAGATATGAAAAGTTGAGATCAAACGATCAAAACACAGCAGCTCAGTGAATAAGCAAAAGCATATGAACTGTATTTAAATTATTTGGTCAAACATTGTGGCCACAATAATGCTTTCGTCATATTATAAAGTACAAATCATACAGGATCAAACAACCTTTTGAAGAAAAATGTAGTGTGTATTTACTTTGCTGCGCTTCAAAAAAGTAGGCAGGAACGCACAACTGTTTAGTAATTATGCTGACAAGATTCAGTCACAATGTTCGTTTCAGACATAAAAGAGGAGACTTGTAGGTAAGACAGAGCTATCATCAAGGGTAACATTTTGTTTTCTCTTTGAGCAACATTTCACTGAGCAAATTGTAGTGAGAATCAAGCTGATTTGCATAAGACATATAAAAAATACAGCAAGAAAAAAGAAATGGTTCCTTCCTTTTGTAGTGAAACAGCTCTGATTTCATTGTTGACATTTCACTAACTAGGAAATCGATGCTCCCACGGACTTGTGACGTGTCACGACGATGTTGTCTCCTTTTCTATATTATGTTTGTTTCTCATTGACTTAAAAATGCTGTCATATTCATTCACCCAATATATATGTGAATGGCACACCAAGAAAGTATGTCATTTCTATAACTTCTCACTCATGAATAAAAAGAAAAGTCCTGAAGAAGCGCACCCAAGCCCTATTATGAATCAAAATATGGTTAGCGTGACATGTCAACGTGAAGCTGTGGATGAGGTCTGTAAAAATTTACATTATACCTACGATTCTGATCTTCCAAAACTCATAAATTTGAAGCTCCTACGTGAACTCTGTCCTAAATTCCCGTCGCGCTAACATAAAACGAAGCACGACAATAATTGTTTCCCTTGCATAAAATATTTTAAGGCTTGCTTCATTTCATATTCCTTCACGTTGTGTTACTCTTGTCTCGTGTCAGCTTGGGGGAGAGTGATAAAAATGAAAACCAAGTTTGAAACAAACTTTTATCTAGCAGGATTAACCTCCTCGTAATCTGTTTTGAAAGATATCGTTCAGCTTTTTACAACTGCATAAATGCGTGAGTGTAAAATGGTTCTCAGTGCGTACGTATCAGTATCAGCGCTAATGTGCGTACACGCATTATACGCATTTTTATCAGATGTGTAACAGGAAGACATAATATTCTAGTCTTAATTGACTCTAAAGTTGGATGCAGTTCAAACAAGTCATGAACCTATCATTAACGGCGCTTCTGTAGTATTCGCATTAATTGGTGAGGCATCTAATCAGTACTTTCTGATTTGTACCTAGTGCGGCTAAGCTATACATTTTAAAACTCAAATGACGCATAGGGTTCTGCCTTTAAATGTTACGCACAATTTTGAAACATATAATATTGTTTACACTATCACGCACTTGCCAACAATGTGATACTTAATGGTAGGAAATATGTATGATCTGATGAGATTATTAATCTGTGCATGTACATCTGTGTTTGCCTTGTTAAACGCCCACATTATTGCCTCCACAGCACGTGCGTGACTCTTTCAATTTTTCACGCACAATAAACTAAACCTACGTTTGCAACGTAAGTAATTGATTTTTTTAAATTTCACTCGAGTATGCCAACCAAGTCTATTGATCGCCGCAACTTTTGGGTAGAGTAAACACATGAAATTATGGGTTGTTAACAAAGTAATTATTTGTCTTTTCTGCAATACTGAAAGAGTTCATCAAGATTTTAGGTGTAGTTTGAATGCGTTTGATTCAAACCTTGTGATAATAATGAATTCAATTCGATGACTCATTCCATGATCCGATAAATGCTCAACTTTCACTGATTAATAGGTTTGTGAGTGAGCCTCAAATAGCAGTCATGCCTGTCACGGAAGAAGGTGCTTCATCAAAATCATCAGAGGAGACCCCGGGAATACCTTCACCAACCAGTCAAAACAACATTAATAGCCCCAGCTCTAACATCCGTAGATACTTGGTTCTACTTCAAGACTGCCTTGCCATAAAATTTGTATCGATAGACCAGCTTCATCAAAAGCGAATTCAACAGGAATCCTCAGTAAAAAGTCACAGCAACTTTCCCATCCCTTCCTCGTCGTCAACAGGTTGTTGTCATTGTTTGTGCTCGGATGACGTTGGCATTGTTAGTGCTGGTAATAATATCCACAGCGGTGGTAGCTGTCGAGCTACAGTAGCATCGAGTATAGCTAACAACCCCTGTGATACCTGCAATAATAATGGGAGCCACAGCAGAGCTAGCAGTTGCAGTAACAAGGGAAGAAAATGGGATTGTAAATCCAATAATCACAAGCCTCCAAGCAATGTGGGATCAAATGATAGAGGAGACCACCAAGAGTGTCAATTTTATCGTCATCAAGCAAATCAGATGAACTATCCCCACCACGAGGATTCATCTCAATCACAATCATCTTCAGTGAAAGGTAGTGGCAACGGTAGTGGTGGCATCATTCCCACAGGCGATGAAGTCAATCATCAAACACAACTGTTGATCAATAATAAATCGAATAAATCGGCTTCTTCTGCAAATAACAACAAAGGAGATTATGATGTTGTTGGAAATGGAAAACAGTGCTGTGGATGCTCTCCTCCTGCTCATCCTACAGAATGGGAAAGTGTTCAACAAAGGCAGCACCAGCAGCAGATGGACTCCTATTTAAAGAAGCAACATCAGCATCAGGGCCCAGCCCACCATTATGATTATTTATCCCAGCCAAATAACTACCAAAGTCATCCCAAAGGCACTTCAGCCCTCAAGGATGCGCCTGCTTACTCAGTGAATAACAATATTTGCAGATCCACCAAGCCAGAGAGTGGTGGTGCTTCAATGATGAACAAAGTAGACCACTCAATGCAAGCACTTTTCCTATATAAGGTAAGATGAGACCTGTGCTGAGCAACAAGTGCATCTCAATTTCTCGCTTGAAATTTTGAAACCTCGAGCAAAATGCTGTACTACCACACATCATGTCTACTAATGTCTCCTTTTGTCTTTTTAGGAATTTCTAGAAATCAATCTTCAATGTTTTTGGAATTCCGCTCTGCATGAAGCTTTTAAAAACTTGCAGTATAAAGGCTCTGTTGTTCCATCTACAATCATTGTGGGCTCGACCATTCGAAAGCATTTGACGGTTCTGAAAACGGCGTGGACGAGAAAAATGCTAAAAAGCCCAACGGGTTTCATCATCGATTTCTTAGGTATGGATTCCCTGACTTGTTTTAATTTTATTGCTGCAAAACATGCAAGATTGCATTATAATATGCATATTAAAATACGGATACTTGCTCCGCAAGCACAAACAGTAGTCATCCGTCATATAATGAAAGCTAATGTCAACAAAAATGATGATGCTGAGAGCATAATACAGAAGTTAAGAAGATAAAAAAGAGTGATCTATCTAGATCATATACGGAGCTCATACAATAAAAGTACAATAAATCATATCAATGTCCTATTCGATCGAAAATGAAAAATTACACTTTAGTATCACAAAGTGATAATGTCTGAGTGTCTTTTTGTGCTAAACAAACATAACTGCTTGAATCTTCCTCAAAGAAATTCGTTGGGTTCATGTTTGATCGTTATCAGAAGAGAGCGAGAGGTGATATGATCTTTGCAAGTGTAGAGATAATGGGATCGTATGTTCGACACGACTGCAAATGTCATAGTGTTATGTAGACCGGTAAGGAAAAGTTCAAGACGTATTTTCCTCATCGGCTCAACAAACCAAAGGCTTATATGCTTTTGCTATTTAATCATAATTGATGAAGGCAGGCATTTACGAAGAAACAAAAGGATTTTTATTTGTTTTGTTAACATCCTTCTTGCACTATGTCAAACATTTTATTATGAGTTGGTGGTAGTGCTCTCTTTCTCATTCGCACCTTTTGGTGTTTTGACAGTGATAGGATGACCAGGATTTTTATTACTGATTTTAATCACCGTACCAAATAATGCACATGCTCATAAATTCCACGAGATTTGAGCACTTGTAAAACTACATATTTCTAGCTTAATGAGCTTAATAATTTGAGTCCATGATTCCATCATGTTTTAAAGTAGGTACTTGTCCTTTTCTCTCTGTTGAAACGTTAAAAGCGAAATCAGCTTAGTTTATTACAATCTGTAGTTGCACATTGTTGTAAACGAAGCATGATTAAAAAGTGAGTGGCTTTTCTTTTTCTCTGCTACTTCTGCTTGAACATCGTTTATTACAAACGTATCATCTAGTTAGATGCCCTGTGAGTACAAGTTGCTAGATTAAAAAGAGAAGACCATGAAAAATCTATATTGACATGAAACACACAAGACTCGATTCGCCAACTGATGATGATGTTATAATTCATGTTCACGTCTGAAGATGCGTTGTATACAACTTGTGATATACTGTATTGGTTACGCTACGGCTACTTACCACAAGTTACATATATCCACTGTGCCGATGAAAAATGGATTTAATGGTTAAATTTGAGGGTAAAATATTATACAAAAGGCAGAGCAAGGTCGTGACCTGACGGAATATAACTACCTCTCAAATAAACTAATACGCTCATAAAAGCAACCGCACTTCTCTTCCATTTATGACATTAATGACTTCTGCCTCTTTGTGCTCAACTCAGGAACTACTATACCACAGCTATACTATCGTCTTATTAACCATTTGCAGAGGCCGATTATAAAAAGCTAAACATGAACATGCGGAATTTTGAGTATTTGTAGGATCATTTCATGAAGAAAGCATGAGCTGTCTGTCTGTATTGCATATACCTACCTTTTTGTAACAAAATAGATTGATGGAAATCGGAAGTTGGGTTGTTTGAATCAATATAACAATATATTTTATTTCAGCATTTAGTTGTGATTTTATCACACCATTATATCATAAAATGTAGTTTGCATTACGATTGGGACGTCATAAAAAACGAAGAGAACGCGATTGTAGAATATCGTATGAAGTATCTGCTGGTAATTCGAGATTGCAAATCTGATGCATATTTTCGGGCTAGAGCATTCCGATGTTTCGGTTCCATCATCTTATTCATTAAAATGGGGATCAGAGGAAACAAATTTTTGGAATGTCTCATTTCCATAAATAATGGAATTAATAATGGAACAGCAACTGGGTACCGGTCATTAGTAAATCATATAAAAAAGGGAACATACATGTAATACGGCATCTAACCATAATCTACAAATTGCGTCCGCAAAAAATATTAAAATTCGATTGGAACTAACTACAACTGGACACACACACAAAATATTTTAGGGCTACAATACAAGCAGTTTGTACAATATAACCTGATAAAATCTGGTTAAAACTGGTATTAGCGAGTGGCCAGGAACATTAGAAGCTGATTGGCTGTAGAGAAAAGGGATTAGTTTCCGTTTACAGGTAATGTGGTGCTACTGAGTGTACATCAGTTTATTGTGCATACTGTCTACAAGTATTGACGACTACTTTAAAAGACATTAATACTGTAGAATTGAAGTGCAACTTTAAAATTATTTAATACGGCTTTCTGAAAAACTAAACCATGGTTGGATAAATTAAAAATGGCTGTGACTACAGTGGTGCAAATACACTAAAAAGAATAAAGAGTGCGTTTCATATTTCAAAAGATAAAACGCCTAATATTTTTTGACTTATACTGGCTTCGCAAACATTAAATTCCAAAATTGTAAACTGGTGCAATAACTGTCATCATAATTCTGTAGTAGTAAGGTATAGGTATAATCATGGTATTTAGATTCAATGGTACTTAAAATTTAATTTTCCTTCCTATTTTGTTTGATCTACCAACTGTTTTTGCTGGTAGGGTTCTCACGGGCATTTTGTTTGCAATAGTGACAAGGATAAACGAGAACTACAAAAGGCCTTACAGAAGGAGTAACCTAGACGTTTTACAACACACATACTTAATAATACACAGTTATCAACTGGGTACTGTGTTTGTATCACATATAGTGTAGCATACCTCACTTGATACGTCACCCGGCTATTGGTTTAAGCGACGCACAGACCTTGATGGGATACGAGGGTCCTCAAGTGAAGTAATTAGCGCTGACAAGTAGCATTTAGAAACATTTATTTATTTAACAACGGATGCATCTGCTTCCTCAAGAAGAATGGTCCCACTAATGCTTGAACATTTTTAAAGTAAATTATTGTAAGGAAGATTTATTTTTATTTTAGGTTTCATTTATCAAAACCCAACATTCAAGTAAAGTCCGACTTCTAGTATCATTTGCTCCTTAGCTCGACATAACCACTTAAACCTTCCCAACTTAAGCAGAACCCCTGTTAAAGGAACATGCATTTCAAAGCAAGATACAATATAATGTTTTGTATTAATTGAGTTTTTCGTTATTAATTAAAGCACTGTAAATTGTTTTCAAAATATATGTAAATAAAAAATAATTTTTTACCCTAAGGTTGTTGCTTGCCATACTACTGCTATACATACAAGCCCAAACACTGTGGACCATTTAGCTTCCACAAGGAAGACATTTGGGAACCTGTTGACATCCCGGTTTTCCGTGCGTACTGAATACATTTCTATAGACATCAATCTGATTAGTCCATGTGATTTTTTGGACCAGCAGTTTCTCATACCAAAATCTACCAGTCCGTGAAGGCGGAAAGTGAGAAAGTGTACGCTATTTATATTCAATCTTCGGTCAAATTCTGCCCAAAGACGAATAGCCCCAACCGTTGGCTCCCAAAGAGAGAAGCGCATTGTTAGGAGCTTCGGCATGCTCACTTGCAACTTTGAACAAATTTTCCATCATCAATCTTTGAGACAGCGTTGGGGCGGTGGAGGATGCGCTCAACAGAGCGACCGACCATCGCAACGTTATAGTGAAGGACATTAACGCCCTTTATGCCAACACACTAGAAATGACAGCAAAGTTTCAGGCATCTTCCACTTTCCTAACTGCAGAGGTTGTCCGGGACCAGCATGTCTGTGACAGCAACACTGACCACAGAAATTATGAATGGCGTGGATGTCAACCGGCGCACTGCATATGAGGGGCGGCATGAGAGGCTCAACCCAGACTTCTTTATTCGGTTGGGCGTACAACCAAGCTGTGGCCTGAATTGCCCTTTCATCTCGGGAAGCCAGTGCTTTGTACCATGGACCCGAACGAGAAGTCCATCAGGGTGTACATCATGTGTTCAACTATCAGCGGGACTTCGCACTTCTAAGGACCCAAACGGACGACGTTATGAGCAGAACGGAAGGCCAAACCTGTGTTTACAAATATGTAGGACGACAGTTAGTGGTCGTCAGTGCTTCACAAAATTGCCTCTTTGGGTAAATGTTGGTGTTTTATCTGCGTTTTAGTATTTTTAATTCGAAAGTAGTAAGATAATTTCAAAATTAAAAATCACAAATTATTTGACAGGAGAATAATCCTATTGTCTTTTTCACAAGTTATGAAATAAAACAAATATTATTATTAAATATGTGTCAAGCGAGCAGACAGAAATTTGCAGTATTTGTGGGATCATCTGATGAAAAAAGCACTTACGATGATAAGGCTGTCTGCAGTTGAATTGCTAAAATTATTTTAAGCTCTTCATTAAAACAGCTTCATATTTTGCACAACGGTTTTTGAGTTCAAGGGCACGATCACCAGTGATTTTTAGCTAAATCCGTGCATAGACTATGGTGAGAAAATTCAAAATGAGGAGAGTCTATAGGAGGATAAACTAGCAGCAACGAGAAAAAAAAGTATAGGCAAGCAAGGGGCTATGAAAAAGTGATGAGCGCGTAAAATCATTGGACAAGCAAGTATGCGAAGATACCTACAATTTGTATATATCATTCGTTGATAAGCAACTTGAAAATGAAGACGAGCAAAGCGACCATTATCGAGAACTCCTCTTCAGAGAAAAGCCTATTGAAAGTCATTGCAACTTGATTCTTGACTTGAGAAAACTCGAGACTCTCATTCTCAACTTGAGAAAATTCAAAAAGGGGAGGTGAAGAGACAGGATCGCCTGAAAAAACGGAGAACAATAAAAGGCGAGCAGTCGACACTGAAGAAAAAGTATTAAACATGTGATATTGCTAGAAGAGAAGCTAGCATGCGAAGATGCCTACAATCTAAATATATCAACCGTTAATAAGCAACTTGAAAATGAAGACAATAAAACGACCGTTATAAGGAACTTCTTCTGCAGAGAAACCTAGAGGATGCATTTGTTCAAGAAATTGCATACTATGATGAGGAGATTAATAAAGAGGAGGAAAAAGTTAAAAGAGCACGCCTGGAAATCTAGAAAACTATGAGACAGTGGTATGGACCTCGAAACCTGATCGTCACGAAAACTGTTGGATGAAAGAAAAGCAAACGAAGATGCGTACAAGCTAAAAACATAATACAAGGGGAAGACGAGAAGCATAAAACATCATTTACTAATCATAATTAAGTTTTACCATGTAGTATTTATTGTAACAAATTTTTTACACTGCCTCATTAAAGTTCTTTGCTAAATACAATGGTGAATGATGGTGGTTGTGTAGATGGTGAAGGTGGATGAGCGATTATTGAGGAGGATAAGCGATTATTGGGAGGATAATCGTACTTGAGGAGGATAATGATAATTACGAGATAACTGATAATTACAGAGATACTGATAATTAAGGAGGATAATATATAATTAAGGAGGATAAGATATAATTAAGGAGGATAAGATATAATTGAGGAGATAAGATATAATTAAGGAGGATAATAGATTTAATTAAGGAGGATAAGAGATAATTGAGGAGGATGAGATGACTGATAGTTGAGAATACTGGACATTGTTTGATTTTACCCTACTGTCTACCAGCCTATATTGCATATAGTACACACACCTTTTTGTTTGATGATGGAAATAGGAATTTCAATAGTTTGAATCAATATAACAATAAATTTTCTTTCCTTTTCTATTTAGTTGTTGGGATGTTATCACACCATCATATCATAATGTGATCATAAAATGTAGTAAATTTGACACTTGTTTACCATTTACCACGACTTTTTAAGAAATTCTCTATTATCTGATCTGATAACTTTGTATCGTCAGAAATCTACTCAGCTTGCAGAGATTGCATGGAAACCCTTGAGTAGATTTTTGAATACTTGTTCAAAATTGAAAAAGTTGTCTGATAGCTCAGACACAAAAAGACATCGCAAAAGAATTAGTGAGCATAAATATTCAAGGAAAGCAACGAGAAATTTTAATTTTTAGTCCTAAACTTGATTCTTCCGACACTATTATAACTTTGATCGTGTCATTTTCCTGTCAAGGTTTCTCTTTGCGTGTTGCTACTGAATTTTACTTCATCATGATCATATCGCTTTCTGTGGAAGACTTTATCCCCTCGTAACAACTTGATCATCTGATTGAAAGAAACTGCATATATGAAGAATCACCTATGTTATATTTATTGATAAAAATATCATGCCTAATATGGATACAAATCTAATTACTCACAACTCGCCCACTAACCACGTTGTGCGTGTAGAATAAAAATTACGAGGATACTGAGATAATAAAACTGCAATTGTAATTACAATTTTTCAGCGCCGTTATTTATTGGTCCGGTTATAAACTGAGATGTCGACCCAAAATTGAAAAAGTAATTACTATGTGTAAAATACCATCGTTCTGTTGGTCAGTATACTATATAGTACGGCTAAAATATTGATTGTTGCAAGTCTCGCAGTCTTAAAAGCGTCGGATTTAAGTCTTACTAATGATAACTCTTTTGTGCATTTGGTATATAGCAGACGGCTGGCTAAACTGCAGTTTTATACCCTCGAGGGATGTTTACTCATACGCGAAAACCCAGCAATTATCAAAGAAACAAAAGCTACAAAATGCTCATGATTGATGGTTATATATTCTTCCTCTGCATTTTACGGCAGTGGTGCTAAGGCAAGGTCAAAAGATCTCAGATAAATAGTAATAGGCATCCAACAATTTTTACAAACCAACTGTTTGGCGAAGTACGGAAATGCTACACAATTATAGTTATGAAAAACCACATAAAGTACGCAGTTTTGCAATTCACAACAAACAACCTTCCATAAATTAGCACATCATCATCTCATCTGCATTCGCATCCAACAAGGAGACGGTGTGAAAGACAAAAGAAGTGAAGTGATAGAAATGTTAAAGAAGAATGCAGAAAGCGTCATAAACATGTTGAGATTCTGCACTTTATGTGATGCCTGAGTTGAATACAAATTGTATCGTTAAATCAATGGTAATACTGGATAATCAATATGCAACAACAGCTAACAAGAAAAATATTGCAAGTTGTAGAATCATTAGCATATTATTGCAATATTTTTTGCATTGGGTCACTGCTTTGATTCAGAACGATTCGATTTCACGATTTGCAGACTTTGCAAAAGATTACAATGTATGTAATCTGTGCATATCATACCAGCGAGCTTATTTGAAAGGTGGCTTACACGTTATTTGGTATTTTTAAGAGTACCCACAGAGGACGTCGACAGGTAAAAAATATATTCTAGAATGAGCAAATTGTACCAATATGAAAGTACTTGAGTAAGTTAGTTTTTCCCTTTCCACGCCATAGACGGAAACGTATGACGAAGGTATCCTGCAGCTAGAGCCTTTTTCTGCAACAATCAATCACAGAGATCTTCTTCATTCATTCAATTGTAATGGCTCAAAGCATTGAATTACTCTGGCTGACAAATGTGCATTGCATACATTACGATTGTAGGTTTTAGCTTTATGTGTTTTTGCAATTTTTTCTATATCTTTGCTAAAATTAAAGTATTTTTTCATAATTATTATAATAACAATACTTATCTGACGCTGCCTTTAAAGGATTGGAGAAAAAGTTGGAGTTGTTGAAAGTATCACAGATATTGAATCACGATAATATGGAAATGAGTATCTCTATATCAATATGCTTTCTCTCTGTTGCAAAGTCTAATAATATATTATGTGTGAATCAAGTAGTTGCGAATTAGAAAATGAGACTACTTGCAAAATTTACGCACGTTGAACTTGACTCGCATTACACTCCTAAATAGCATGCAGGCGAGCCATTATTACACACAACATAGCGACTAATTGCTATCATAATGAGATAATGAAAGGAAGCATATTCGCATTTGATTCTTTTTTAGTGAAAACAACACTGACCTGCTCTGACTCAATTCTTGTTGATCGTTGTTGTTCATTCATCAAAGAACAATGTCTTATTTTTTCAGACATGTGTTCCAACTATCTAACAGCATCATTTGTGTTATGTAGCACGGATAAAGTTATTCTTACATTTTCCATGTGAAATAATTGATGACAAAAAGTTTGCTCTAGAAATAATTAATTTTTTACATGCACTGTCAAATAAGGTTATACAGTGTAAAGTAAGGTTGTACAACGTACCTAAATACGCACATTCTCTGTACCTATTCAAACACGCAGCTCTTCAAATTTCTATTTTTTTCCTACGTAATGGTTTCTGGTCAACTCATTTTATGGTGATGTGATAATTCAGGTAACCAGTCATTATTTACAAACATCACGATTTTTTCGTAAACCTGTGTGGATGCACATGTGTTTGAAGTGATAAAACGATGGTCAACATCAACATCATCATAATCAGCCATCGTTGAATTGAATTGAAAAGACGCTCGCCAACGTTCACATATTTGTCTGTAAAATAATACGCAATAGAAAAGGGACACAAAGCAATTTAAATTAGATATTTTCCGCTAAATTCTCATTGTCTCGAAGAAAAATTTCAAATGAGAAATGAAAGATACTTATGCACACATAATGTATGAAAATTACAATCCACATTAAACAAAGTCGTTAGTTTAGTAGAGGAGGGCGAATAAAAAAAATATACACACAGTCAACTGTCATTTTCATTCAATGATAATTTCTTGTCATTGCAAATTGATATATCTTGAAAGAAATGCAGGTGATGGTTGTCTGTGAACGGACATATCCTTCTCTCTCTCTGACTATATGTTTCTTGCTTGTTACGAGCAGATATCAATCTCGTTTTTTGAGAGCTGGTCATTTCCTTTTTTCTGGTTTTCAACTCAATGCACACTTGAAACAGTACAGTTTTGTAGTTCTTTCTTTGTTTTAAAGATTTCTTTGTTATTTGCAATTGAGATATGAAACCCTCATTTTGACTGGTTATATAGATATTACCTTTACGTGTTGTTGTTCTTGGTATCAATGCATAAACAGATACGTAAGTGTGGGCTCGTGTATCTTGTCATATTGTCATTTTATGTCTGTGTAAATGTCCACATCTGTCACGTCATGTCGTAGCCCTTGCCTGTCCCGTTGGAAGGTCTATGTGTTTTTCCTTAGTATGAATAAAACAAAACACCATTCTTCCCAACTTGAATTGGATTGTCAAATATGTGGAATTTACGTAGCACACGAATTTTGACCTGTAATGTGTAAAGCATGCATACATAAATCTTTCATCATATTGCTACTCTACTATACATATATTATGATAATTGCGTTTAGACACCTATCTCTGACCTGTGGAAAATCGTATCATTTACTTTGAAAGCGATCGCTCGTACATTTCATTTCACTCTTTGGTGCTTCCTGACGAATCCTTTGACACTTTGACTTGTGACAGTCAATTCCAAAGTTATGCTCTATAGCGCATAATGTAAAATACTGTGGCAATAAATGGTAGCAATAAAAGTAAGAGAAATGATTTTTAGGAGAGCTGATTCAGTAAATGATTGCAAAGCACCTCCAAAGAAAGAAAGGGTGCGCCTACCACAACATCTTTCAAAGAGATTGTGCGGAATGATGGTAATGAATACTTATGAATAGCATGAATGTTTCTTGCGCTGTGTTGTAACGAGGAGAGAGAGCAGATGATGAAAATCACCATTGTTGAACCACACAGTGGAGTGGATGCAGAGGTCCTCATCCTTAGACTTGCTAAAATTGTAAACGAGCAGAAACGTTCTAATTTAGAACCCAACAACCGACAAATCTGATGTGATGACTAAGTGACATGGCGTGAAGCAGCGTTCTCCAAGTCATAATTTAAAATGCGATTGAAAAGTTTGTGTTAGATAAATTACAAGCAAGTTTCAATTTCCGTCACATTTCACTACACTCTTTCAAATTTTTTTGTGGGCTCACAAAGAAAGTTGCATGCGATATGACATGTCGTGTGAGATGGAATGTTTTCTCGAAAATCTGCGTGGATTGGGATTGTACAGGATAATGTAATGTCTTCGTAAATTCTTCAGGTTTTAATGAAGTAGTCCTGTCACATTCAATATCACCCGACTGACAATCATTTTACAGGTTGATGACAGGCGTTGGAGTGATTTAAGCCTGTGGTAATAATTATCGACTGTTGGCTGATTAATGTTTTGCAATAGGCCAGCCATAAAATGTTCGAAACTCATTGTCACCCCATTTTTATGAGTGCTCATTCGCCCATGTTGTCAGCTTGTGTTTAAATTTCAATTTGTGTCTGATTCACTGATTGCCTGTGTTGGTTGACACTAAAGTGAAGAAACAAATTTGTTGGGAGATATGCATATAAAGAATTTTTTGTAAGCAAAGATAATGGAGCCCGGAACAAGTGATTGTCGACAAGTGGATGTTATGTTTGTCTCAGAACTACTTGACGATGATAGCAAAGAAATACTTTCGCGTATTGTCAAGAATGGATACGCAGGCAGCCATTAATTATGTAGTTGGACACACCAACACTACATTATGAATCAAATCTGCTTTTATGACTCTCCTATAGAGTCCATAACCAGGATAAGGGAGAAAAGAAAGCAAGAGCAATGGGTGAATCTTTGTTCTGTCGTATTCCTTCTGACTCCTATCAACCATAATGGCGTGCAAAGAACGCTTGTGCAGATTAATAACAATAATAAACTTTGTTACAAACCCAGAGTTAATAGCTTTTACTCTCAAAGAGCTCGTAAGTTGCGTGCTGAAACAAGAAAGAGGAATGAAAGAATAATGATTCAGCAGGAGGATGAAAGTGGATAGACTCATCTAACAGAAATGACTCTATATGTATTATGTATTTCATGGGCATTAGTATACAATTATTAGCCTTATTTGTACAAGAGCATTACTAATCATCGACAAATAACAAGCAACAAAACAAGAGCCAAAAGCCACAGAAATATTAATGAGCGAGAGACCATTTTATCCGACTCATTTTTTCATGTCTCTCGTCTACATTAATATTACATACTATAGATACTGTTTTCAAGTGACTGTAAGACAAGACTTGCTGTGAAAATCATTTTTTGTGAATTGATCATGATACAGTAATGCAAAGTTGGATTCGCTATGTATTCCTCAAATAGATGCGTGTATTACCTTTAAGAATCATCGTCAATTTTTCTCGGTATATCCAACTATACAACACGATTGAATTGTATTTTAGTGCTTGTAGTTGTAGTAGTACGTATTAACTTACACTCAGAGCGGTTTCTCTTAATATTTTTTTCATTCTCAGTATTGCAATTTTGTTTCTTATTTAACAGGTGAAATTGAAGAGCTGATTGCCGACCCGATTGCCAAGAGTCACTTTGTGCCTCTGAGTGACTCTCTTTGTTGGTCTATTCATGAGCTCACATCCTCAGGTAAGTATCGTACAAAAGTTATGATGAAACGAGGAAAAAAACTAGACTTATATACATTTTATGCGCTATTGTTGAACATGATACAACCCAATCCTCTCCATATTATCATTGATGCTCAAACAGTGATAGAAAAATCGAAATTGAGGGTCGTCTGTTTTTACGATTCTCTATGATTTCATTTTCATTGACTACCACAAACATGTAAACATAGGCTATACGTGTATCAATCTCTGATCTCATTATTACCACTATTACACTTTGAAGTTGAATAGATATGTAAAGCATAAACGGACAGACCAACTCCACATGGATAATATAGATGTTATTATTATGAATGTATAATGTTCTTGGGATGTTTTAATCCTCTGTGATAGCTTCCATCTGATCGTGAGTATAACATTATTATACGATTTTTACGATCGTTCCATGTATATCATCACATTATTGCTCCTGTTTTGTATTAAACTACATCTCAATCAAAATCAAATCAAAATTTCTTTCACATTTCAGTCTCAGACTTGTTCTGAGAGAGTGAACATATACTGACAAATGTATGATGATGATGATGATATAGCTGTATAATATCAATCCATCCGCACTTTTGCTTTCATCTTGTAACGTGGTCCGCCAATACGTCATATTGTATTGACGTTGTTTTGTGGTCAGTTTCTTATTGTATCGAACAACAGATGAAGCGATGGGCCAACCTCTTATTATTGAGGAGAAGAAGTAAAAGTTTAATCAATCTCATCAGACGTGAACTTCATTTTCTGTAGAGAGGCGTTCCTGTATGGTTTTCATTTGCATGGGATCTGATCAGAATCTAAATGGAGTGCACTATGCAGTGCAGCTCAGTTCTGAAACTGCATTCTGGTCTTAGTCGTCAGTAGTGTGTCGGAGCAATAAAAAGGGACGACAAAGAGAGATGATCACACTTTCGTTATGTTATGAGACAGCTATAAAATATTTAATATCCGTTTAACAACATATTTAAGCTGAGTGTACCCAATTTGAATACTTTATATCCCTTTTGCCGTTGTAATTATAGTTTGGGCAGTGTACCAGAATAATATCCTTTCATTTTTATTGCCCCACTAAGCCAATGGCTTCATCGGTATTGAATATACTTATTTAAATATAGGATTTCTTCGTATATTCAAAATTTGCCTGTTATTTTGTCTGAAATTGCTCCTCCGCATGTATAATATTATTGAGTTTGTAGTTTTGTCTATCTTGGTGATGATCTAATAGAGAGAGAGCACATGAGTTTACATATATTTCCACGCTTTGAAAATTGATGCACACGCGTGAAGAAATTAGAATAATATTCATCCTCTAAATTTTTTAATCCTCATAAATGATTCTTCTCGCGTAAAATTATACACTGCAATTTTTTGCGACCGTAGAGGATACTATATTATAGTTATGTGATTTAGCAAGTTTCTAGAATGACCAGTTCTACCAAAACCTTAACTATTCGAAATGCATTGCTTACATGAATCATGTTTCATTTGAAGAAATTGCAGTCTTTCACCGTTCGCTCTCATTGTTATGTATAGAAAAGGAATTTTAAGCGTGGAATTATGTATTTATGAGACATTTGATTGGATTCGTGTCTTTGTGGTCACTCCATTGCATGAATGTGCCCAATTATGTTTCTGGCTAAAAATTTAAATTCCTTCGGTCAGGTCATAATCCTCACTCATTCAACACAGTCAACTGTTCCTTGCTTTCCTGCCCTACATCCCTCAAAGCACACTCAACTCAATATCGATGAATGATCATCATATCATCATCCCTTTCTTTTTTACTCATCCATCAATATTTAGATAACACTTTTGTTACATATGCCTCGCCAATAATTTCCACGACTGGCACAATGCACAAGCTCATGTGAAAGATCAAGCACCAAATCGTTCGATCATAGTGTAATGATTATTTGATGACTACAATTACCGTTTGTAAATTTAAGAGAATCATGTTGAGTGGAGCGGATGAGAGGAGTCGGCATTTTTGTTGAATTACAAATCGACGGTTGTATCATGTCGTTACTTTTTTCGCAAATGACCTACACAAAGCATCGATTACAAAATGATGATAATTGGATTGCAAGATTTTCATATAAAGTATGAAACGTATCCTGACTTGGTTGTTTGCATTATCAAAATTTCACACGCGAGATACTTGTTATGCTTGTAACCTTTGCCATGCAAATTTTACGGAAAAAAATCTGGTATTGTAGAACTTAATGATAATGTAAATACCTGAAGCCTATAGTTTTATGATTAATTATTAGGATTTTGTTTGGTTGTACTGACTTTTCCTTTTGGAATGACATAGGTCAGGAAGCATTTGTGGATGATATATTTCTCAGCCTCGCATCAGCTTTCCCTGGGATGGCTTTACCAACGAAGGAGCTAATTTATCAAACATTGGAAAAGTTGACGCGTGAAAGGAAGATATATCAGACTGCTCAGGGCTACTTTGTCGTCACTCCCGACACTCATAGATACATCATGTCAACGGAGCCCTTGTTGATTCAAGCCAGTAGAGCGGACAGCCACACAAATACAGAAGTTGCCAATTTTCTTCGGAATTCAATTCTTGAAAAAGGTATAGGCTGATGAACTTTTGCCATTTAGAAATTGAAAATCATCGTATTTTCACTCATTTCGAATTCGCATGCATAATGTGTACTTCTACTTTCAATGTACTATAGCATCAACATTACCACCACCAACCAAGTCTTCTTTACCTCCAAGAACTGAGAGTCCGGATGAAGACAACGGAGATGAAAACGATATTCCGGATTCCCGGAAGGAATCTTCATCCCCAGACCCGGACACATATTCACTTCCTTACGGAACATTTAAACGGTACAATTCCCTTAGAATAAGGAAGCAAGACAAATCGGTAAGTCGAACATTGCATTTTTGCACTAAATTGCTTTCATTTCCGTTTGATGATTACTACATGAGAAGGACAAAGCTAATTTACATTCCTAATCAAATTAAGTCATCAGTTATGCATACCTTTAGCAAGTTGTTTAACAATGTGAGTTACGAAATGATAAAAGGGTACGACTGGATGTTTACCTCGACGCACACTTTCTATGCGACTACCCAAATCTAAATCAAAGAGTGGTAGCAAAGCCCTCGGTTGTAATAGCCCCACCATTGACCAACAGAGTAAAAGAGCGGATGTCACGGGCTCCTTTCAGAATCTGGATTCTTCACAACCAGTATCAACAGTGAACGAGCAGTTGATAACACGCAGACGGAAACGTAAGTTAAAATGCAATTTCAGCACCATAATTTTTCTTTCCTTTGTAGAAGAATGAGCAAGGCAATGCACCGTTTCAAAAGAGCATATTATATGTGAATGAACGAGAGCTGCACCCTGCAATTAAGTGGGAAGAGTTGATCTTATTGTTTGTATTATGTAAGACTTGATTGAAAATCGCACAATGTAACAACAGAGGCACAAAACTGCGTTGTATTTAAGTATGTAGTTTATTTGAAATGAGCAAAGTTGCTTGGTCAGCATTAATTGTTAGGTGGCTGCAAAAACGCGTGCCCTGTGATTACCCACTGATAATTACCATAAGTGTTAATGGGCAAAATGCTCAACTCAACAATTATTCTTACGCAACCTCGTCTTTGGAGTCAAATAATAATGGTTGTGGTTTCTTGTGGTGGAGGGCTTAAAATGTCAGCAGGTCTACTGTCGCAGTTCAATAGTTGCGTAATAGGCATGCTGCCACATGTTTATATACTTGAGCATGTTGTCGGATGCAGAAAAAAGTAGCAGGTTGCATGGTAGTTGGTATGATGTTTGCATAATAATGTTCTAGCTCAAGAATCACGCTTTACACCTTCTCTTTTTTTATGTACCGTTCACACAGACAAGTCGTTCTTGAGTCGACTGCTGTCATTCCGAGGTGTAAGGAAGAACAGTAGCAGGAAGGATAAATCAGGAAGAGGCAACAATGCTAATAAAGCACAGACAAACGTGCGCGATGATAAGACATCAAATGCACCAATTAGCTCAGAAGGTAATAATGAGTGTGCAGCTGAAGAAAATGGTGCAAAAACCAAATCTTCTTCTGGAAGAAAAGCATCAACCCTTGCTACTACAAATCTGGCGACCATATCGACACAGACTTCCTTCTCCATTGAGAATCTCAATGCAGATCTTGGTCTCCTGTCGTTAGCCCCAACAAGCAAAAGTTCAACCCTAGAACGTGAGGACTCAGACTCTGGCCGTTGCACGGACTCGCATTCAGACGCGGATGCGGAAATCACTGCAGCGTTAAATCGAGGGCTCACCCCAATCATGCACAGTGGAAGGAGAAGGGATGGCGGTAGCCACAGTAGTTGCAATGTTTATGAAAAAATTGAAAGTGATCTCGGTTTGAAAGTTGATATAGATGAATGTGACGGAAGGTCACCGAGGTCACCCTCTAGCCAAATGAGCGTTAGCCCTAGTCCATCCACATTTACAACGGCATCAAACCTCTGCCGAGGGAATCGACATAATCTGTATAGTCGGTGCCATTCCTCTGCTTCATCAACTGGTTATTCATACAGAGACTTTTATAATTTGTATCGGAGGAGATATCCCAGTTATCAGCAATCTACTCCAACTTCATTAGAATCCGCTGAGCTCAATGAGGGATTGAAATTTAAACCACAGCAGCCCATCCGCTATCCCCCTCGCTCTTTTGAGAGAAAACAGATTTTTGATGAGATAAGTCGAAGCTCGTTCAAAGATAAAAAGAATCGTAAAACTGTGTCTATATCCAACAATGTTAGTAGCATTGACAATGGCAAACTGTCTAGAGCTGGACAGCATGATTCATCAGAATGCATTGTCAATATGCATAATAATGATAACAATAACAGTATTCAAACTTCAGTCAATGGGTCTGCTTCATCATCATCATCCACAACCACTTTTACCCAGACACTGAAGAACTCTACAAACTTGGAGCTAGAGTTCCGTCTTCCTCTAGGCAGCATCTTGAGCGCAGCAATGGGAGGTGGAAATGTAGCTTCAACAAAGAAAGCTTCTTCAACTGACAAATTGAGCTCTGAGCGATCACAGCAGTATAATGAGAGCAGCCTCAAGTCCGAGATGGAGGAAACAGAGCGGACTCTGAGCGAAGTAAACACAATGGTTAATGACTTATTTACAATTAAAAGCTTCGTCAAGACCAACCCATTCAATGATGAATTAAGTTCGACGATTGAGTTCAAAACAAGGGGCAATGCCGGCAAATTTCACAACAATGGTGGCTCAAAGCCCAACTATGTGATTGAAACTGTATCCTCAAAGCCTTTTGGTGATATTCATACAAAATATCATCGTGAAAGTGAAATAATTTAGCCTCAAGATTAAATTTTTTACTTCTAGCAGATACAGAACATTTATATTGCTCTTTTATGCAGATGCAGATAGTGTCAGTGATGGTATAAGTGTAGCTATAAAAGTGGAAAGTAATTGAACCTTTGATTATAAAAATGTTAATCACCCGTCTAGCCAACTTCATATATACTGATTTTTCCGTATTACATAACACTCTGTCTGACTTCCAAAATGTTCTAATAATTAAATACTTTTCTAGATTAAAATAAACAGTTATTTTGTTAATTAATACATTTGTGTTACTAAAACATACTCCCTAAGTAAATCCTACTCTCGCCCTTTTATTGCACCTACTACTATTCAGTGTATGTATTTAAAAAAGAGAACGAGAATGCAAAGAGCTGATACGGATTTCTGAAAACTTCATTATAGTATGTAGCTAATTAAGTAAAAAATTATGTTATTTCATCCGCGTGAATGTACAATAATAATAATATGTATGTTTGTGTACGTTATACTTAGCTTAGTGTTTGAGTTACACTTCTTATGCCATCCGCAAGGTCATTATTCAATATTCCATGACTAACAAGCCGATGTATACATACATCTACCGTAATACTATGTTATATAATTCCGTAATTGAGGCCCCTAATACCACAATACAATAACAAAAATGTGCCAATTTTGTACCTAATTAATGACTAGTGTAAGAGATCGAGAAATGATGTGTATGTATAATATTCTTATGTATCCGCTGCTTGCGTTGAACGTGAGAGACAATTTCAAATAAATTAATTAAAAACTGAAGCTAAGAAAATAAATGTGTCTGTTTGTCTACACCTGTGAATGTATCATCCGTTTTTATCTGATCATCTCAAGCTGTTCATTGCATAACAATTAATTCCTGTCACTTTTTCACTCACTCTTTTTATAAAATCGTGAGCTGGGCAGAAAACACAGTATGAAAGGCTCAACCATTATTCACCAGTGGGTGACTGACTATGTGCAGGCTTGAATGAAAACATGAATATTCACCAAGCATCGTCAATCGTAAAACTTCTGTTTACGTAATCATATATTCACAAAGGGAAATTCAACACAAATCTCAAAGCTTCGTCGACTTGAATGTCAAATGAGAGTGAGTGAGCTTTAAGTCTATTTTTAAAAGGGTTTCAATTAGAGGAGTTTGCTAGATTATCTCATTAAACTATTCACTATTCTCAAAAAATATCCAATTAAGCATAAAAATTTTCGCATGCTGCTCTCTGTACTGTTATGCTACGTAGGTACTTAAGTATCATAAAATTTGTGTGTGCCTATTATCCCCTTTTGCACTCTTCATTAAAACCTAAAATTCCTGAGAAGTTGCATTTGAAGTTTTTGATCTAGAAAACTTATTCTGTTTGTAAACTGAAAATAAACTCCGCTCTATAATTACAGAGCTGTAGGTATCAAATCTCACACTTTTCTTAAATTAATTATACATCAGAACAAATTGAGTACAACTATATAGTGTTATGCACGGTTGAGTCAACAAAAAACATAGGCAAATGCAACATAATAACATGTACACATGTAAAACACTGTTACTAGTCAAATAAATTCATTATTAGTTGATTAGTATTGAAATCGCTATCCCTATTCTTGCACAGTATATGATGAGCTTAATAAATTCGCTAATAGAGCAACTAAATGTTGATTTGAATCTTGTATTTAGCTGTTTCCTCCTACAATATTTATCTAATTCGTTGATGGGGAAGTTTATCAATAATCTGGGATTTACAACGTTTCGATGATCATAAAAATGTTGTGAATAAGCATGCAAAAAAGGGGCAGTAGGTAGCCAGAAGTGTGCTTAACTACTATTTTTTGTAACTTAAAATGTGTATACGATACTGCTATAGATAACATCTAAAATGTATACCAGCTTCACATTCACAAAATACCCCACAGCGATATGTACCGTAAGAGTTAATGATGTAGCTGCAAACAACGCTTAGTTGGATGAGTTGTTATTATGAGACCTCACACGAAGGTCAACAACCATTGAATGACTTACTGATGAGCCCATTACTGCATTAAATGGATGAAATCTTCCAGGAACTCTTCACATATGGTTAAATTGAGGTAAGACCGGAAAGGTGACCGTCAACTAATGACTTTGAATCAGGGCTTACAAAGTTTAGAATTCAAACCTTTCCGTTCATACTCGTATAACTCAACGACATTTTATTAGTTTTTTTTATTAGCCACTTATTGCCTTTCAATGTTAAAAGAAATCTAACATTTTATTCCCAACGTCTTTGACCCTGTGCTATAAGTTTTTCATTTATCAGGAGTCGCAATGTCGAGATACCAGCGTCATTTGAAAACTTTTAACTACCAAAAATATTATGGGTACTTGCTTCATACTATTTACCTGTACTTGAAGTAAACTTACATTGTGCCATAATCCCTACAGCAATGATTCCGTGAAAGTCCAAAAATTCCTGTTCGACAGACTTTAATAAATGATATCATGACTTGATCGCTTGTTAATTGAACAATAAAACGTAAATGTACATCGAACAGCCCACGCAATGCAAAATAAGTTAAGATAAGATACTTTTTATATATTATGCATGCATCTATCAGAAAGCTACACAGAGTTAACTCTGCTGATAATAATATTTCATAAATTTGCTCAGCTATTGAAGTGAACGGAGCCAGATTTAGAACCCACGCATCACACTCAAAAATTTCTTTAAATTTACAATTTTAAGCTTTCCCTTCTTACCGATGTCATTAAAAATGTGTGTCGTATGAGCCATGAATGCATAATATACAGCCTCCAATAATAATGTCAATGGTAATGAATTGAACACATTTTAGAGTGCCCATAAGTCATCACTATCCAATTTTCGAGCTGTGCACATTTAAGGTAAGAAACCTGACCTTTAGCACCAACTGTCAAATTAAGGCTGGTCAACACAAACTATAAAAATGCTAATAATAACGAATTTCACTTGACGGAGAGAAAATTGAGGACTATCTTGAAAATCTCAATAAACCACATTTTGAGGTGGGTCATTTTCTCCAACATGAGGAAATTTATTTGTTTGAGCACATCAGAGTGATCAGAGTGTAAATATACCGCAGTAATATTGAAGATGGTGCATAGATAAATTCGATGTCTCACGTCACAAGTGCATAAATACACAGCTAAAATTTAATTTGAAAATGGTTTTGAATGAGAAGGAAATCCACTGATTTATTATTTTTAACACAAAGCCCCAGGTGCAGATGAGGTCAACTGATTTGAATTGCATATGAACATATAGTGTTGCGCTGCATGCGTGTAATGTTGTAGGATGGTTGAATTTCAAACAGCAGTAAGTGCTAATATTTGTCAATGCTACGAAGGAAAGGTTGGGGACTTAGTCATTTTAACTGTCAAACACTCCAACAGTACCTAAAATATACAGCGATTTTATCACTTGCGATTAATTGCTTCATTTACATTTAGAACAAGTTGTTCAGCTTTTGTTTTTCTCCGTCCTGTCCGCGTGTGTTGACGTTAAATAAATAATTACCACCTGCACACCAACCGGCATATCTCCAAAACCCACCCGCTGCCCTAAAAATGATCCTGAGTCTGAAATGATTTCACTGAAATCAGAACTGATTGGAGTTGACTTGAGTGAGCGCAAGCTCTTAACAATTTCATGCATCATTTCACCTCCTGTCTACAAGTATCAATCTGAAAGCCGCAGTTGATTGATTTATTGGACTCTCTGTGACCTTACATAGTCAAAACTGATTTTGACGAGATTACAAAGTGTGAATCAGAGTCTTTAAAGAGAACTTTTACTTTCGAATCTAATCTTATTATACAAACTTTTTAACAGGATTGCCATGTTGTGCTGTAAAAGACTCGTGGGCCATCGTGCAGCACACTTTTACCACGAACGGATTATGATTATATGATATCCCTGAATTGGATTAAGATACTTAATCAAGCTTTATCAAGTACGTAGTCAAGCATATAACTGTGTGGCTTATGTGGTGGGCATCCACTACTATTTGGTAAAACACTTCCTTTCCGACTTTCCCCAATACTCCATCTTCGGATAGAATTAAAAAGAAAATACCAAACATGTTCGTTAAATTAAAAACAAGCTTGCTGACATTTGTAGTTTGGGCATTGTTTGTAAGTAAATTTGCAGATGCCTATTTAGCCCCTATTGCTGCACGACTTCCTTTGAAGGTATGTTATTTGTTGAGTAAATTACCTTGGCGTGTTGAAAGTTAACATTATCATTGTCATGAGCATCATAGTTCATTAGTAACACACGTCGTAAATTAAAGGGTACGCCTGCTCCTCCTGGAACACCATGGCCGGAACCAATGTCGGCGACCTTTACTACATCCGTAGCCACAATAGGAAGCCGGGATGCCATTTCATTCACATCTAATTTGAACAACTGTTCCATCTTAAATTCTGCATTTAATCGATATTCCCCAGAATTGATGTTTAGAGATCTACAAGTAGAGCCAGTAGATGGATACCCACTGTTTGCAGGAATTGAAATTGTTTTGCCCTCGGGAATTGAAAACCAGTGTGGAGAATATCCTCATCTGGCATCAGAAATTGAAAGAGATACTTACGAGAGATGTATGTATCAATTTTAAAATTTTAGCCTAATTTACAAAATGCTAAAGTTTATGTTGTAAAATTACTTCAGATGAGCTAAATGTAGAACAACAAAGTTCATCCGCTGTAACTGCCAAGATCCAAGCTTGGACTGTGTGGGGCGCTTTGAGAGGACTTGAAACATTTTCTCAACTTGTATGGCAAAATGGAACCTCAAATAACTTTTTCATCAACATTTCCCAAATTGTTGATTCACCGAGATATCCCCATCGTGGATTCATGATTGACACTGCTCGACATTACGTTGACATCCCAGTCATTGAAACGGTACTAGAAGCCATGGCATATACGAAGCTCAACGTGCTACATTGGCACATTGTGGATGATCAGAGCTTCCCGTTTGTTAGCAAAACATTTCCTGAACTATCTGCCAAGGTAAAAATTAAGGAGTAGATTCAGGTTAACAATAATAGGTAAAGTTTTAGGCAGGTTTTAGATAGTGTCCTTAATTAATTATGTAGGGAGCGTATTTACCGGAGCTTACTTATGAACCAGAAGAAGTTCAAGGTGTTATAAATTATGCACGCGATAGAGGAATAAGAGTGATCCTAGAATTCGACACACCTGGACACACTCACGTTTACAGAAAATCTTACCCCGGTAATTCCAACATATATACTTATTTCATTCATTTCGTTCCACCCAATAAGTTTTAATTAGTTAAAATCGGCATCCACAGAGCTATTGACACCTTGTTACGGGGATGGCGTAAATCCTGGCACACCAAATTTTACAACACATGCTGCGTACGAGATTCTGGACCCAACAAAAGAATTCACGTACTCATTTATGGAACAACTTTTTGCAGAAATAAAAAACGTGTCGAAAGATGAATTCATACATTTGGGAATGGACGAGGTTTTTAGCAAATTACATTAGTGTTTTTGTTTGATTTCCACTGCTTGTGTTTTAACTGCTATCTTTTATGTGTATGCAAAGGTGTACTATAGCTGCTGGCAATCCTCACCAGAGATTAAAGCCTTCATGGAGCAAAATAATTACACGGAATACAGTCAAGTTCAGGAGCATTACACACTTCGTCATTTAGATATGGTAAAAAGCCTAGGAGCCAAAGCGCTAATTTGGCATGATCCCTTGGAATTTGGAGTGAACGTAAGGCTGGCTATGCATAACTCACATCTCCTTTCAAGTCATAAAACTCCCATATAAAGTAAACAATTGAATTCAATTAACTTGATGCGTGATGATTCAGCTTGATAAGGATATCGTATTACAAGTGTGGAAGAAAGAGGCGTGTGGCGACTGGACTTCATACTTTCAAGTAAGCTTCTTCTTCTTCAAAGCAACTTCAAATATCCTATATTGCCCTATCTCAAGTTATGGTCTGTTACCAACAAGGCACATTATTTTTGCCGACTTTTGTAAATGTTTGATGCGATCTACAACCTAAAAATTGTTTGTTTAATGGATCCACTTTGTTTGGACAACTACAGCATGCGCTGGACGAAGGCTATCAGGTAATTTTATCATCCCCGTGGTATCTTAATTACATCGCCTATGGGGAAACATGGAAAGATTATTACGAATCAGATCCTGTCTTAAGTTTGCCCTATAATAGTAAGAAAAGACTCACGTATATACATATATACCTACTTAACACACGAATACTTCTAGTTTCAAATGTTTTATTTGGCTGAATTTATTCCTTATAAGTCATATTAATTCCTGCAATTCCCATTTCCTCGTAGTCACTGAAGATCAACAGAAACTGATACTCGGTGGAGAGGCATGTGTGTGGGCAGAATATGCAGATCCTACAAACCTAGTTCAACGAATCTTCCCTTACATTGGTGCAATTGCGGAAAGGCTTTGGTCACCAATTAGCACTCTGGACGAAAGCCGAACTGATGATGCCATGCATCGACTAGATCAACACAGGTGCCGTCTTCTGTGGAGAGGAATTCCAGCCCAGCCCATATTCAACGGGTACTGTTTCCCTCAGGAAAAATCTATCCGCAAATCTTCTAAAAAGTAGTGATTATTATTATTATAAAGTTAATTATATAAATCATATTATAATATACTTATTACGTCAGTCATCAACTCTTGTTCCGTCTAATGACTATGATGAAGTTCACTTCATTGTTGCTAGCCTCAGTATGGTTCTGCTGTAATTAATTCTGTTTTCGATTTCATCAATCAACTAATTACCAAGAAAGTGATAACGTCTTGTTTTGCATGTAAAATAGGAAAAAGTTTCAGTGAACAAGTAAACTGAATAAATTATTGAGCCCCAAGCCTTCAAAGATATCTAACATACCACACATATTATTTTGAGCATAAACAGAGCATCAGAATTATGCATTTTTTCATAGTGTCTAAGAGCACAAAAAATCTATATAATTTAAATACATTCATTAATCACCACAGCATGCCTCTCCTCACAACAAGAACGGGAAATAGTTAATTACGGGCACTTGAAAGAATATAATATTATAGTTATTAATTAGGAGCCTTGTTCAAATGGAGATTCTCTACGCTTGAAGTTTTTCTCAGATAACTCCACTCATTAATTAGCATGAGCGAAGCTACTGGTTTTAGATTTGCATATATGCAGATAAACTGCCTTAAAAGTATGAGTTTTGACTTCTGCTTGAAATATGATAAGCGATAAGTTTCTGCAGTCCTTCCCTCACAGCGATCGTTAAAAAATTACTTTGTCCGTGCTCTTTGAAACCTGTTTCTTAATTGTCATCATTCATTTGTACATCCTACGTTGATGCATGGCGCTTCATTGTGTTGTGAACTAGGATATTGTAATTTAATTTACGTTTACAAGGGCTTGGCACATTGCAGCTCACATTGTGATACAATGGTGGTGCGTTCATCATCATTTAAAATTCAAGTCCACCATGCGTTTCTAAAGCTGCTGAGAGAACCGAGGAGTATGTATGTATGTTGTTTATGGCTTTCAGAATGTGAAATAGTTTATTACTCCTTCATTTTGCAGAAACAAATAAAAGGTTATGTATCACAATCAGGGTGCTAGTGTGACTAATGGCTGATTTAATTGTTTTAACCGCTATCATCTCCATTCGCTAATAGGCAATATAAATCTTGAAGAAATAAATTATCGATCTAGTTTGTTGCCCCCTGATCGACACTGTCGATTAAATCAACCACCAGTGATGTTCACATCAAAGTCAGCAGACATAGATGAACCAGAGTGCATCTGCATGAAGCTGTGGCAGTAGTAGTACACGTGTGATGATGATTATGATGATGGCAAAAAGTAGCCAACTTGACAAACTTTCGTTTTTCATTGATTGTTATTTATGAAAATGAAAAGGAATCGGTCTTAAGTAAAACAAATGTGTAAGGTAGTTAATTGAGATAAAAACCGAAAGTGAACGACAATATAAAAACAAAAACAACATGTTAAACCACAATGTAAATCTCGGTCACGTCGTGTAAAAAGACAATAGGAAGATCAAAATCATTCATGGTGCACAAGACGCAACAAGATAACCGTTTCAATTGAAGTATCAAGGATGGCGATGGCATTGACTAAAGATGGGCTGAGCTTTGAAGGATGATGCCCTGCCTAGCAAAAATTCTATTGCAAAAATAATTTGGACATGAGTAAACCTTAAAGCGGATATCGAAAGTAAAATAATATATATCGTTTATTGACAATGTAGTTTTAGGTTACTAAACAAAACAAATCTAAACTAAAGAGCACACTCATAAAAATGGTACTCGTTCATCAATAAAAATGTGTAGTGATTTTTTACAAATCAATTGGTCTACATTAAAATATATTTTTGTTTTCTTGATTGTCAACTCAAAGCCCATTGATCCGACACATGTGATAACAGTGACAATAACCATCCATCATATTTCAAATTTCATAATCAAACATTTATTGTTTTAAAACCTATTGAACTGCTCTAGTTTGCAATTTCTTTAGTCTTTGCGGACACACCTTTGAACACTGTTGAGCTGTATCCTACTTTATATGTTAAAAGCTATCAAATTGAAAAACACCCGAAGTGACCTGCAGTGATATTTCGCAAGAAAGGATTCTAATTCTGAGTCACACCATAAGTATTTTAGTACACACATATATAACTCTTTTTAAAATCAACATACAATTTTTTCTACAAGGAGGTATAGCAGCTACAAGGAAAAGCACTTTCTCAAGAATAAAGTAAATGCATAAATTATATTCGTTCAGCTACTTGTCGCTAAAATAGTCATCATTAGCCCACGTAAATTTAACGATTAAAATGCATCAAATGTGACTTTGATCACTTTTCTATTTGTATAAAATATAAATGAATATTAGTCACATTAAAGGAAAACAATTGAGTCTTGTGTTTGGGCATTTCTTTCACTCTCATCAAAATAAATCTCTAAGATTTGGTCAACCCTCCTTTCCTTATCATTCAATCTCACTGCTTGACTTCAGTCAGTTTATGTGGTATTTTGGATGTGTTGTACAAAAAATTCAAGCCTTATTCATTAGTAAATTCAAAAATTTCCATTAAAAATCATACAAAAGAGCATTTTCTTGTTAAGTAACATGAAAATTATGCTGAAGCACTAACATTTCATTAATTTGATGAGCGGACGGACAAGTGAAAATTGAAGAACCCACCTACACTCCACATTGTATTATAAAGCCTATTACAAGCTCATTTGAATTAGCATTGTAATTTCGGATAAGGTGGATCTTGATAAAAGGGATAAAGTATGTGATTCTAAATTTGAAAATACAACAAGACAGCAATGGCAAGAAAGGGAAAGCATGAAAATTACAGAGGTGCAGGTAATGTACATAACTTGAATAGCGCTTTCCGCACAAAAATACGCCCGCTCAAGCTCATATGTAACTATTAGGGCATCGCATAAGATTATCACTTTTGTTTAGGAAGAGGGTTGACAAAATGGAAAATCAGTACAATTTTATCACTCGTTCTATAAAGAAATTTTTCAATAATTTCTTGCAGAAAACGGAAATAGAGAGGATATAAAGGTGCAGGCACGTAATCATACTCATATTGCTTGTTATGATGAGAATAATAGGGGATACTATCGCTAGTAAAATCTCTACAACTTTTCGCAATAAACTATCACCCTCTCATCAGCATTTATTTTTGCATTATAGCAGGTTTTTACAATGCGGATAAGAATAGTTTTGTTCGTTTATTTGTGGAAATTGCCTCATTTTCCCGTAAAACTGTTGATATGTAGGTACTTGTGTGGTGAGTCGTTACGTTAAAATAAAATGTAGCGAATTAGAGTCATTCCATTTTGCTATCATCACTTTTAGAGTACGTTTAGTTGTCTTCTTGTCATCACTCTTGTTCCTTAAATATTTGTTTGATAGCGCATATGCACAGACAGCAAGTAGCAAAGCCATTCGTTTTGCAAGACTGCGTCTGAGTAAGAACAGTATCGCCCTAGACAGAGTCAGGTACAAGCATATACCTATATATACTTACGAATATGAACACTGTTCTGTGACCACTAATACAATACATGCTACATTTTATATTTAACATACCTATTGTCTGTCATAAAATAATAAATAAACAAATTAAGGTTGAGCGGATATTCTAATACATTTAATATAGCGCTGCCCTTTTAATGTGATCACGCGTCAAGCTTGAATGCCTGCTGTGCTGACGTACTACCAGATACCACCTTACATTCTTATGAAGGAACACTCAGATTGTAGTCAGTAAATGATTTATGTAGCATACTTAAATTTCGCACACCTATGTTCTTCCACTAGAGTAATTGTAATTGAAAATAGGAATTTTAAACAGTTCTAAATGCGACAACAACAAATTCTTGAAAATAGTTCAATTTAGTAAAGAATTCCTGCGGAAGTATGCGGATGTGTTAATCGCTTCTTGGCTAGACTACTACAACTTATATATAGGAGTGCCTATATACTTGGCTTAGGATGTAAGAATGCAAGCTGTATGTTTAGGAAGTGGTGTGTACATGAAAAACGCTAATGTTGAACGAAAAACGAGTCTTGTAAGATCAAATTACCATCATGAAACATGAATACTGCCATAACTTAAATTATCGGAAATATCCGGATTCCGGGTTGAAGACTGCCAAAGAAACTTTATTCTTTTGAGGAAGTGGGAGAGTAAGTTTTGAAGTTCATTATCTATGCATAGACGGATGTAACTGACGCCAAAAAGTTATTCCTTCGTATGACATTCTGCAAAGTTTTATGTTTGCCATTTCTTTAATGTGATTTAAAACCAAGAACTGGAGCTATTTATTTTGTGTTAACGAAAATCTCATGCTATTATAGGTGATCAAGGACTATTACAACGATTTGCACTGATGATGAAATCCATGAAATAAAAACGCGTGAATCTCAAAAGTCGTGAGTGTGAAATGATAATAAGCCCGGCTACCTTTGTCGCTTCCATCTAATTATATATCCGTATTTTTGCAACGTGGATATGAAATTAAAAAAGTCAGATGCGTGTAATCTATGTATATTCGTCTGGGGGCCGCAGTCACAGTAATGGTGTAGCACTTTTTGTTTCATTTAATATGTTATGTTGGTGTTATGAGTCACATACACTTCATTAATGCCCAAATCGTGATTAATAGCCAAAAGCTCACAACATGTGCAGGAAATTTAGCAAATTTAAGCGGATCTACAAACAAGGTAGACTGTTTCATTTTCGCAATAACCTTGACTTTCTACCTACGCACACGCATGCTGAGATTTATTGATAATAAAAGGATATTATGAAAAGCATTGGTTCTGTATAGATCTGATCTGGAAGAGAGAGTGGTAGAGCACTAAAAACGTAGATTCTCGGTCAACTTCCTTACATGCAACAAACTGCATCTTTGGCTCATCAATTCAAAAACAAATAAAATTGAGGCGTGGACCTAGTATCAAATTTAAACGTGTTGCTCTTAATTTTCTAGCATATGAAATAAATATAATTAGGAGTGTATAGACCGCACATCGTAAATGAGTTGATTGAAGCCTATCCACTGGCCACAGGGAAAAGGAAGAAAGAGTGACACTTGACAAATGAAATCGCACTTGTTTGCCATTTAACGACCATAATTACTCACAAGCTGTTAGATCCCCAAGTTATAGGCAGGATGAACTAATTAGCTGAAACTGTAATTAATTACTAAAGTCACTTTACAGTGAACAACCATAAACATTTATGTTCTTGTTATCGAGTTCCTTTTCTCCTGTGTATGGTTATTGCTTACCAAATACCAAATGTATGCTCATAATTTGCAGTAGCTTAGATTAGTACTATAAAACCAAAAGAAAGTACATCAAGAAAACGAAAAGAACATTTCGAACATAAGTGGTTATAAGCGTCAATAAATCAGTCGGTGAAGCCCTTCTCATGTCAAGATTAACATCACCAACATGGTATCCACAGATTATATGCCAGAAGCTTTGAGCTCTGAGATTACTTATCTGTCTACAAGAATATTATAAGGAGTTGCACACTGTGCAAGCAGACCACAACAGGTGTGACGAGATGCTAATATGAATTAAAACATAAATAATACCCCGCATGCAATTGATATGAACATTTATTTCACATCTATTTGAAACATATCCATTTTTTGTAGATTACCGGCAAATCAGTTTTTGTTTGTGGCAAATGACATGTATAACAGAGCACCACCCTTTGCTTGTCATTAAACAATCACTTAAGGTCATCACGACTCTTTCACTTTACAAAATACCCAGAGGTGGAGAAACCGGAATATGTAAATGGTATTGGTATACTATTGATGGGACAAGGAAATTTCTACAATTTTATTCGCTCAATAAAATTGTTAGGTTCTATATGTTACCTTTAGTATCACATAAATTAACTTGTATTCCGCATATCACCAGGAAAAAATCTCGAATATACATAAACTCAGAATTTAACATAATACGCAATACATTCGAGTTAACTTATCTGGAGCGTAATAATTGATCTGTAAATTATGGTCATTTCAATATTGCTTATCGGACATACTTCATAATTTATCCGTTTCTATTACAAGTTGTTTTATTGTAGCATCATCGCCTTCAAATATCATTAAATGCAATACTATTACAACACAGGCATTTCTTTTCATGAAAGCCAACTTACTGCATTTGTATGTAATTTGATAGTAAAAGTTAAACAATAATGTAAATTGCGGTTGGTGCTCTGCGTGAACGGAAAAATACGTTCAATCTACTTTATTAAATCTGTTATATTTATTTTAACAACTCAGATCAGCATTTCAAAATTTCAACTGTCTACAACTTTGGGTCTGTTACCAAATAAAGGCCATAATACATACATTTCCAACCAATTTTTTCCAGATTTTTTATTTCAACTAAATAAACTCACCAGAATATTGCATCAGAAAATATTATGCATAATGCGAGCACGGTGGTTGACTAATTGTCGCCTGCAATTGTCAATTCATCATCTTTTAAAAGTGGAACGAAAAATGCTTATGTGTGTCTTATGTAAAGACCACATTGGTGCTTCCTCATGGCAAAATTTTTGTAAGTTATACAACCTTATTAGTCCGGATGTATATTACATCATACCGAGTATATCTTGAGACTAGAATACCTCCGTGGTCAAGATGCTTTTAGTTCGCACATTGTTATTGAGATAAAAATCCATATAATAATGTACAATTTTATGTCTAGTTGTCTACATTGTCCAATTAATATGCATAATACATAATGTACATATGTCACAAATCAGAAGTAGTGCAATAATGAGCAAATAAACGACATGAATATCTAAATTTAAAGTGACAAAGTGAACTCAATTAGATTATAATTGTAAAGCTAAACTGGCGACGCACCCACACGTATATAGGTGTACACACCTAATCACTTGAGTCATAAAAGGACAAATTGATAACAAGCTACAACTACACAAAGCTATTCAAAGCATCTTAATGTCATGAGCGATACGATAATGAGAACAGACACATAAGTTCACACGCATCAATACCACATTAGAAAACATCAAAACAATACTATTTTGTCATGATGTCGCTGTCCCCTCATTGTTTCCTACTTTGCGTACAACAATACCAAAACCATTAGACATGTCTGTCACGCATCTTTTGTTAGCAGAGTTACACAAAACAGTATTACTCCACAAAATATACATCTGCTTTCGTTTTTGAATCAGCATGACATGCTAAATAGACCACAAAAGTGTTTAAAAATCGTCTTTGAAAAAATCAGAGTGTGCCAATTTACTAAAATCCTTATACAAACGTATGGTATTGAAAGACCAGGAAATATTTCAGAAATCGGTGCAACACAAAATAATTCATGTCAATGCGGCTGCTAAACAACACGCTTTGCATATGCAGCTAGAATCCGTACAGTACATGCAACTAGAGTTGGTTGGTGTAAGGTTTTTTACCGAAAGGAAAAGTCAATTTAAGTTCAAAATGTCGTTAAAAAGTAAAACGTAAACCCCTTGTCACGACTTACGCTTGTTCACAATTTCACAGAAATGTGGAATAACTATAATAGCAGCATTATATAGTTGACAGTTGCGTTTAGTCTAATTTTACATTAAATGTGCGACAGAAGAAACATGCGTACCGCAAAAACCAGTAAAAATCTTTAAGTTTCTCATTTGCTTTATTACCTGAGAGCCAAGTACTTTAAAATGTTATAAAAATAACGGAAGGAAGTACACTAGAACTGTTTAAATGTCAGAATACGTTAACACTGGCTGAATAACAACAAAGACAACCATTGCCTTCAATAAGATTGGTCATTCCTTCGATTTATAAGAAATTATGTCTTTTTACAACCACAGATGAAATTATCGTTGTCTCCATTATGATTGCCTACTTGATCGAGTCACATTCACTTTCATTTACAAAGTTATATACTTATACAAACGACAGTACACTATCTGTACGATATAACGTTTAATGACAATTGTGTAAAAAAAACTCAAAAGAACAAGACCATTTTGAGATAGGAAAATTAAAGGAATGTTCTAAATGAGAAAAAGTTTATCATAAGAAGCAAAATTAAGACATTATTATCATATAAATTAGAAAAATAATGTGGATGCATAACATTTTTAGGAAGCATTTCTAGAACGTCCGTTAGTTATATTCAAAGGCACACTGCTGATTTGCCGTGCACTCACTAGTACACGTTTGCCGCAGGTTACTATTGTGCTATTATTATTGATGCCGTGCGACACGGTACGCAATAAGCGGCTTTCAAAATGTTTGATTTCGGCTTGATTACATATCATAAAAGCAACCCCTCATTACAATTTTAAAGAAAAGTGCAGTAAAGTGCATCAGAGTGCAAATTAAAATATTAATGCTATTCATCAATGGAGCTTTTGGTTTTTCGAAACAATGAAAAAGTGTGCTCTTTCATACAACGGGACAGGACACACATGCTGCAGCATCAAAGGACTAAGGACACAAACACTTGCTAATATCGATACTTCAAGTATTAACTATCTATTATTAGCCACCTTGAGTAAATTTAAAAGGGAAAACCCTCCTCGGCATGTACATCCTGGGTAAAATTGGGCTTCACTCGACAAATAATGAAGTCATTACAAAACCTGACACTGAATCTCCCCATGACATAATAGTTTCGTCGATTTCCTGTAATTATAATTTCATTTTTGGAGATTGAACCAGCATCGATGGCTTATTAGCTGTAGTAGGTGCTGCTAATGCATTGATATTGGTCACTCCTCCTCTGTGTTTTTTGCCGAAGGTGTCATTCAACTTTCTTCGTTTCGACAGCCGGATTCAATTCTACGACAGTAATGACAGCACTATATGGTTATGTTGTGGGTGCCGCTGTTTTGTTTTTCTTAATTTAACTGGTATGCTTGTCAAAAATTTGAAGTGTGTTGATTTTCTTGCGTACTATACTCAAAATACCAAGAATTTATGCAGTTTTCTAAGTATGCTGTTGGGAATTCTGTAATGTTGTCTTATGAGGGAAAACACACTCGTTATGTGAATCAAGTAATGAATTTCTCGTAGAAGGAAGGCCAACTTACCATATTTACTATTTTCCGTCGTTGCCAAAAAATTGCAAAAAATGGTATGCAGAGATATAATGTATGAGGTAGGCTCGGCATGACTTCATAAAAAGTATGTTGGTATGTTATTATGTTTTCTCTGCTGGCACGTGGTACCGTGTAAGTGCGTGGTATGATGTATACAGATGATAAAATAACCTCAAAGTTTGTTCAGTAACTGGGATAAGAATTAATATCAAGATTCTAGAGTTTGTTGCAGAAAGAAATATTATTTCGGTTATTCAGTATGGATTATTATCAATGAAACGGCAAGACGGTTTCTGATGGATGATAACTGTTAGCCATTAAATTTGTTAGTTGAGCTAGTAATGCCCCAAACGAACATAATGTTTCGGCTAAGAACTTCTATTTATGCCCACGCGCTAGTTGCGAGACTCGCTCGTCATCACCAAGTGAGAGTAAAAGTATTGCGATATTTATATACATTCCATTCCAAAGGTTCGGTCTTTTGCCAATTGTATCATCATAATTTTATCCAGTCTTAGTTTAGCTTACGTAGGTAGTGTGACAATAGTTAAATGTTTAAAAAATGCATTCATATTCATTTCGCGATATCACACATGCTGCGTATAAAATACAATTTAATGTTTTAGAACTCTATGTAGCTTGATTGAATTGTTTAAAGTAGTTTGTTTGTTCCAAACAATAATAATTCCCAAGGACTAAAATACTTTGTATGATAATGATGCGTGCAAGAGCATCGTATTCCTGAGTTTAATTAAATAGTTGGATAATACAGTAACAAATGTAAGTTATGTACTTAGACATTACTTACTACTTGTATAAGTCACTCCCTGATTTGATCTGATGGTTGTATTTTCTTCAGACGAAATAGAATCCACGAGAATCATACGATTTGTCTATTAATCACATGATGATTAAACGTTTATTACTTTATCACGAATGTTCCGGGTTTGTAGCACGATTTTACGTCAGGTGCTATTCGAAAATTATCATAATTTCAATGACAAAATTGCTCCCTATTATCGTTCATTTGCGGCTATATTTCTAGATGCATTACATCACGAACCACGCACAACATCATGAATCCAAGTCTGCTATTCCAGTTCTGATTTATCGTGAGACTATTTCACCGCATCCTACAACGCGTGTATTTTAAGACACGTTGCGCAATTTTTACTTCTTGGCCATTAATCACAAAATGTTTATGTTTTGATAGCATGCATCCGTAGTGTTGAAATATATCATTTGATGTACAACCAGGATTAAGTAACTTCTAAACTTACACGAAGATTTAGATGCGTTATATCCATATATGCGATAATTGTGTCTTAATATTCCGAAATGAGAGATCAAAGATGATTCCAGGTATAAAAAAAACACGCCAGATTACGGATTCAAGTTAGCAAATTTGGCACTTCCAATCGATAAATGATATGTGTGCTTCATATAAATGCAAATGTACGGAAAGTTGCAATGAGCATTAAATTAACTCGTACGAATTGTTTGATTTGTTAGTTAATGGGGACTAGACGACTCTTGTAGTGCCTATAATATATAGTACCTAATTAGAAACGTATTATTTGAGTGGGTGACGCATATTCTATATTATTTGTTGTGCCGTACCCTTAAACCTTGACTGATAATAAACAGAGTTGTTGCTCATCTCAAGAGCTGAAAACTAATTATATTATCAAGATGTCCATTTCACTTTAGTTGAAGAGTTCATTATATCCCACTGAAAATGGACATTATACAGGAGAGGAGAGGAAGTATTTTATTTTGGCGTGTCCAAAATTGCCTTTTGAACATGATATCGGCTTGTTTGTGAACATGGGTTTCCTTTTCAGAAAAGCATCTCTAACTGAGGTCAATTTGCTTCGAAAGCTGAGTCTCGCAGTGACACTTTAATCACGGAATGTATCATATTCGTGCGTGACTAGTCTATCTTATATCATCTATTCATTTTTCAAGACCATTTTATTCTAAAGCGAGTCTTTTCCTGGATGGCACAAGCGATATGGAATTTATAGTACATGAGATGTGCATAATGTCGTATATACATTTCGTCTAATATACAGTATTATTCTGATTGTGCAATACATTTTATTTTTTGATTGTGTGAAATAACTCACAAAACAGACAGGAGAGATTTTAGTATTAATTTGCAATTGTAAGTAATTTATCCTAAACTTTCATCGAAAACGGAATTAAAGATTGCTGTCGGTCAACATGATTTTCAGACCGCAACTTATGGCAAATGACTGTTGTTTCACTGCAAACAAACGCATGGTGCGGTCACATACCTTAAAGTCGAGTTAAATCTTTATAACTTCCATTTCATGCCGACTTCATTTACTCTGAAATACATAACATGTAAGGAGTTACAGATGAAAGAGAGAATAAATTGTTGTTCTTCAAGAGAAGGAAAACATTAGTTAGTTTTTAAGATGTTCCATTGGAGGAAGCAAAGGAGTCACAAATCGTTATTTTGAAGTGCTGCTGATATTGCGTCATCAGCATAATATAGCCTTCACACATTATGCCCCAAGAAAATTAATCTAGTTAGTTAAGAGTATCGAATGATGAAACAAAATATTTGTTTAGGGTTTGAGGGCATCTTAAACCATTTGTGCAAATCACATTAACCAACCCAAAATTTAAAATTTTACACTTGATGCTATTTTATGTAACATAGAAATCCATCATGGTACACGCGCATAAACTGAATTAGTGTGAAATTGGTGAAGGCTGTTGTGTTATAAATCATCCACAACCTTGCCTAAAGGAGCTCTCAAACTAGGATGTAAAAACGTATTGGCATTGCATTGTGGTGTTAGGTCATCTCTCCGTAATGTACCAAGTACGATGTATTTACAATTTGTAGGGAGCATCAAAAACCCACCATGAAAAACTTAATATATCTGAATGAAAATGCCGAAAGTTGACTACTGCGAAAGGGCTTTTGAAGTGAGATTGCATGCAGATAATTGAGTAAAATTTATGACAGATTCTCGGCTATAAATCATCTTCTCTGAGGATCGTGTTGAGCTGAGAGTTGTTGAAGCATCAGGGAAGTTCTACAAATAACGATCTGTCTTAAACCACCTCAATAGAAAATTATGACATTTGAGCAGAAGAATGTAAAATTTGTAACAAAACTGACATGAGCATAATGATATCGTTATTATCATCAGATCATATTTGAGGAATCAACTTGCACACTTGTACATATGCGAAGGTAGACTACAGCCTTAACTACATGTGTACCTAAGTGTATATTGAACAATCAACGACCAAACACAGGCATACTTTGAATCCTGTTGATTTTTAATATACAGCTCACTTTTTGTTTTCCATTTTGTTATTGTGATATATGATTTCAATGATTTTGTGCCCCAGAATTTTGTGGATCAATGCAGAATCTCCCTTTCCTTTGAAGGTAGGACAGTTTTTGCAGCTGAACAAAAAACGAAGACCTTTACACAAAAGTAAAACAGAATAAATACAAACTGCAAACAATTCCAAGAAGCTACGCAGTAAATTTATTAGTTTCAATGTTTCAAACACGCCTACATGATGCAAAGAGATCAAAATCACCATTTTCAAGGCTCAAAGCCAAATTCTATTAAAAATATAACACCATTTTTTTTGCATTTCTCCAACAAAGAAAAACATTGTTTTGCATAAATACTAACACAAGCCTAATGATTATTTCTATTGCATTGTAGAACACAATCCTATATTCAAAAGTTATTTCGGAATTATGAGTCATAATTTATGACTCAGGAGGACATGAAATATTTAATTTTAGAATTTGTATGTCTTCATTTAACCACGTACTACATTTTTATTGTACCCATAAAGTAGGCAATGAAAGTTCATTGCATTTGTGTTAAGCATGTATGTAAATGATAGGCATTTCAATTTCATTTTCCATTGTGAATTTCGGTTAGATCAGGAAATTGTCACGCGGCTGTGAAAGCGTGGGAAACGGATATAGCACATATAGCAGCCTGTTGCGTAGCCTTAATTCTTCCAGATCATGCTGTGCTTGACATTATGCAAAGTCATGCTACCTTTCATTTGTGGTTCCGATCCAATGAAGAATGTAAACTTTCTTTGAAAACTGAAATACAAATAATGCAAGTGTAATACACACCACTTATGAACTCTACCCGAAACTATATAATAGTTGTACATCGGTAGAAAACAAATAATAGAATGCTAAAATCATCATCAATTGACACTGAATATTTAATCAAGAGTATGGCTCGATCGAAAATTCATTCGAATGCAAATTTACGGCCTTGAAACCATCTTTTGAGTCATGATTTATTCATATAGCACAATGTAAGAGATTCCTTCAATAAATTGCATTCTGCTCACGGCACATAACGTAACCTTTATGATTGCCGCAAGTATGTATGGATATAAGTTAGTAACATATTTTAATTTTACGTATAAGTAATACATGCATAATATTGTTATCTCGCTGAAAATTCAACGTTTTAATCCAAGCTGACAATTGATTTTGATTTTGCATACTTTATGTAGTATTGACACAAGTGCATTTGGTTACAAACGATAAACCGTCACCCGTCACAAACTTTAAACTTAGGGCACCCCGAGCAACAATGGTTATGTGTAAATCAACACGTGTTTTCCACGAGTACACGACGCAACAAATCCGTGATATCACTACGCGTCCTTTACAATAGTCGTATTCAATTGGTGCACTATGTGTAATGCGTGCACCGCCCACCTCCCGAAGGTGTTAAACTCTCGTGTTTTACACATCCCAGTTACACCTTGTTTTCCCACTCCTTTACAGTCGAGTATTATAGTGATATACGTTCACTATTTAATTAATATAATTTTCGAGATGTCGCTTTGGATGAAAATGTATATACTATAAATAAAAAGTCATCCGAAAATAGAAAAGGATTCAGTGATTTGAATAGGTATATTTGAACAGGCTTAATTTTATATATATGTACTTAAGGAATTTATGCTAACAATTAAATGCTTTTGCATTGCATGCTGCTTCTAAAATTTCATAATATCGTAGTTTGCTTGATTGTGTGATATTATTATTTGAGATGACTCAGTTGCGTCACGAGCCCGCCGTTTTAGTGGACAGGTGTCGTCCTTATCCGATTCCTCTGAGTACGAGTTTATTCACAACACTGGTCACTTGTGGGCGCCACCCCCTTTCAGTGTCGGATGAATTAATATGAAGAGCTGGCTATCGTAGCGAACTTGATGTGTTTTGAGAATATGATATGGTTCGTTCCACAGTTTCCTACTTTCTGTAGCAGAGGGGTACACCAGTTCGGAAGGGTTTGAATGGATATGATATAAATAGTTATCTGAATATTATCACTAAGCAAAAGGACTGAGTTTTTTTGAAACCTTTTGTGCGCTCGACGTAGCTTGATTGAATCTTGAGTCCGCATTTAAAGTAAATCGATTGGATGTAGAAAGTGAAAACTGACAAAAGCTACTCACTATAAGAATGAATGATGCACCTTCATAAATTTAACCTCATTCCCGCTATATTTAGGTGTTTTTATTTCGTGAAAAACTCGTGGTTATCACATGACGCAGTAGCTGTGTTGTTTACAAATTTGGTGTTCATGTAAACGGGAATTACACGGTTTAAAGCCGTATTAGAATGTTGCAAAATTAACGAGTTTTGTTTTTCGTGTTAAACACGGTCATTTTACATGTTATTTCACACCTTTCAAATAAGAAACTAAAATTCCACGGATTCACCAAAATGCCACGAGTTTATCTCGCTAAATGTTGCTCGGGACAGAATAGTGTCATACGGTTAGGTACGTGCATAAACTTGACAGCCTTTTGAGATGAGTCTTAATGCGACTTTACCTAATGCAAATTTACAAGTGTTGGAGGTCAACATATTTGACCTTTTTGTGTACTTCATTGAAGAGAATAAGTCATACAATTACTACTTAAATCATGATCCTTGTGTTAAGCCCTCCAGCTTAATTCATAGTGAGGGGCGAATGGCATCTTTGTCATATCATTCTTTTTTATCGCAAACTATGCTCGACCTAATCGAATTCTGCTGGCACGTAGTTCAGGTTTGTACTAAATTGGTTGTCAAATAAAATGTAATAAAAACTAGGCAAAAATGGACATCTCTTTTCCCTCATGTTTCCGAGAAGGTCACGCTGGGTTCAATTGAGAAAGTAGGAAAGGCGACATTTCAAGATTTTTATACTTTGGGGAATTTCCCCTCGTCAATATATCACATACCTTTTGAAATGTTTATTTTTAGGCAGTTTTTCTCAGCATGAACGCTACAGATCCTCATCAGTCATGTCATAACTTACCTACCAAATCTTTTCAAAAACTTGATGACGAAACGGCAAAAATGTAAAGCAAATAAAAAAATATTATCCTCTGTCATGACTCGGAAGCAGAATTGAATAGTTTAGTTGAATGGTTGAAAATAAGTAGGTTAAATACACTGTTAAAAAGTAAAATGAATGGAAAATTAATTTTGCTACCTTAATGCAATAAAATCTTTGGAAGTCCATGTACTTAGCGCTGTTGTAAGTACGTAGCAAATGCATCAGAAAAATGATCTAGCCCCTTTTTGAGCGTGCCATTAAATAAATAATATTTTTGGCCGTTAAAAATTTCATGAGTACGCCTTGCTTGATGTAGTTTCAGTAATTTCAGCGATATTGCACTTCAACGAATTGAATCACTGCTTCATATTTGAAATCGCCTTTTCTCATCATGCAACAACCATGTACCTTCTCATTAAGACTGAAATTACGTAATATTTATTAGCTGCTGCAGCCGCGTAGATTTCGATGACAAGGTTTTTTATGAATTACTCTACGGCACAAATATTATATCTACACAACGATAATTACTTTGAAGCCAAAGGACTACAGTATTGAGTTATAGCATGTATAGTTTAAGCGAATTTCACTTGGACTGTAACTGATGATAACACACTTTATTACTACTGAAAAGCCGACAAAAAAAGTCATTCGCGTGCGTCTCATAAAGCAACGAGTCTGACTCCGACTCACAATCCGATTGGGAACCTGAAGAAAAGTCCAAAAAAGTGAAACCATCATCTACATCTATAAAATCTACCTCAAAAATGCAATCTCCCCTTGCCCAGCACGAACAACCCAAAAAAAAGAACAGAAAACAAAACCAATGTGTTTGTCAGCACTGCGGAAAAGTTTTGATAAGTAGCCAGCGGCTCCGCCATCACATTTATCAGGTTCATCGCGGTCATCCTTTCCAGTGTTCGGAATGCTCCAAGTCCTTTAAAACCAAGGCTGCACTCAAAGATCACGCCATTAGAACTCATTCAGAAACCATCAAGTCAGATTTTAAAGTGAAAAAACACCTAAAAAGAGAGATGAAAAGCACTGCATCCACTGATGCTGTCAGTGGTACAAGAGGAGTTGACAGCGAAAGTGACGGCAAGATTCCAGAAATTAAAATCGAACCTTTGGAAGTTGACAAACAAGATATTATGAATGATGAGGATGATGAGCCCATTTATGAAATAAAAAGAAAAGAGGAATCAGATGCAACTTTTGAGTCGGATGCTTCCCCAGAACACAACAGCAACGAGTCTGACTCCGACTCACAATCCGATTGGGAACCTGAAGAGAAGTCCAAAAAAGTGAAACCATCATCTACATCTATAAAATCTACCTCAAAAATGCAATCTCCCCGTGCCCACCATGAACCAGCCAAAGAAGAGAACCGACAGCAAATTGATTTTGTTTGTCAGCACTGCGGGAAAGTTTTTCCAAATAACCAGCGACTCCGTCATCACATTTATCAGGTTCATCGGGGTCACCCTTTCCAGTGTTCGGAATGCTCCAAGCAATTCAAAACAAAGAGTGGACTTAAAGATCATACCATTAAATTTTGTCATGGCAAGTCAGATTTGAAAACAGAAAAACTCCACAAAGAAGTATCACCACGCTTTACACCCACATCAATATCTTCAAATGTCCCTGGAAAAGAAGATGTCATCTGCACAACTTGCTCCAAAAGTTTTTCAACGCAACAAAAATTATTTCATCACACTTACAAGGTGCACAACGAGATGCGACCGTGTGAGATCTGTGAGAAGAATTTCAAAACAAAACAAGGTCTACATGAGCACTTGATTGTTGTTCATTCAATTGACCCCCATTCTTGTCCCCATCCTGACTGCCAAGAAACCTTCAGAACTCAAGCTTTACTCCGATTTCACGTGAAAAACATGCACTTAAACGCCCTCCAAGCTCCACCACCACCTCCTGATCGACCTCTTCAATCCTGTGGGAAATCAGAGGAAGGTCCAAAATCAAATACGGAAGACCAGCACAGACTCGAACAGTGTCCAACTCCGAACTGCCCGCGAAGCTACTTCAACATGGGAGCCCTTCAAAGACATCTCGTTACCTGTGGGCAAACTGAAGAAAAAGTAGAACAAAATTTTGCTAATATTGAATCAAAAGATGAAACGCACATTTGTGACCAATGTGGAAAGGTCTTCCAAAATGCGACACATTTGAAGAAACATGTTTACTGTAGTCATTTAAGAGGAGAGGAAAAGCGGAGGAAGTATTCTTGTCCAAACTGCGTGATTGTTTATCAAAATCAGAAGAAATTGGACCGACATTTAAAGCACTGTAGTGCAGAGAAGCCTTTTTACAAGGGGAGAACAGCGCTGGATCCTGGAAGAAAGCAACTCAGAGTTATCAGATATGATGATAAACCGGATGCGGAAGGAAAGTACCCGTGCCCACATTGCCCAAAGGTTTACTTAAATGCTATTCAGCGGGGTCGGCATCTCCATTATACGCACCCTGCGGTTCCCTTCATCTGTAGCCACTGTGGGGTGACTCGAAGTACGAATAGTGCTTTACAGAGACACATTACTGCATTTCACAAGCCTAAAGACAGACTTTGTCCACACTGCGGCAAGACACTGGCCACGAGCTACATGGCGGTTCATATCCGCCTAGTTCACCCCGAATATGCACCAAAGCGGATACGCTACTCTTGTCCAAACTGTTTGGAAGGCTTTTATGCAAAGTCACAGTTGGAGAAGCATAGCTTGGAGTGTCCAGGAAGGAGCACTGATGTGGTCGGAGACTTAAAAACGGAGTAGGAACGAAAACCTCATCCCTTGTTTCAGATACATTTTCAATCAATTTGTATAAATATGTAAAAACATAAAAATAGAGTATCAAAAGACTTCCAGACAAATAAAGCTTTTTGAAATTAAAAGTGTTGCTAGTAAACTTAACTAAGCTCACCCACGGTTACATGATCATAGATGATAGAATCGTGGACAATGGAAATGTGTCATAATCTGGTATGGGGTGAAAGCTGTTTGCTCTCGTGAATTGGATACTACGCTTTGATGCATGAGTGGGAGAAAGTTGTATTTGGTAATGGTAAATTGTAGCAAAGATGGTCTGAATACGGTACAATACACTTAAATTGAATTACATCTTCGTGCAGGATATTTTGCTGTGCGTAAAAAAGAACAAACATTCAAAACTTTGAATGAAAATCTAAGAATCATTCAAGTGAACGTTTATCTCATGTTTGTGATGATGGTTAGCTTCTGTTAGAATGTTTCTAACTAGTATGTTGTATGTGAGAACGTGAAGAAAGAACTTTCATGTAATTTTTTAGTTTTTCATTCAAGCCATTTCTCAACTATCCCCATTCCCAATTCTGCGATATTCATATGGCTCAGTTCTCAATGTTATTCTTTAGCCTTTCAGTTCTGTTCTCGTAAATTGAGACAGTAGAGTAAAGCTCGGACTCAACATTTTCATCCCTTTTAAGTTAGAAATTGAATATTGGCATTGTTTCAATTTGATAGAGTCATGAACTCTTGTATATTCTGCACTGCCCCTTCGACTAGTCACGAAAATGGGAAAGTAGCACCAGTAATAGTAAAAGAAGAAGCGTTAATCACTAGTGACGATGATGATGATTATCATCCTCTACATGATCCCCTCTCTGAACCAGTGGGAGGTAGTGAGATTGGAGGAAAACCATGTGAAGTACCGAATCATTTAAAGGCTCCCTTCATACTCACAACGGTTCTGAAGCTACCTCAACATTCCGTATCTCAGATTCTTGAGCATCACCTCAAAAATAAGGATGCCTTTTATCCCCCAGAGGAGGATCAAGTTTCGCTCAAAGTTTGTGCCTCTTGTGGAGTCTCGGTTGCCAATTTTTACCAAACTCTGGAGCAAATTTCGGAGTTGGAGAGAAGGCTTGCAGAGATTGAGACGGAGTTGAAATTGAAAATGCGTAACAGTAGCCAAGTGCTCATCCAACCAGGCTCAATTAATCAATTGATTCGCAGTCTGGTGTTAAATGGTATATATTTTACATAAAATATATCCACTATACATATTTTCTAATGAGTTTAATAATGATTAATGATTATAATTTGTTTAGAACCAATCCCAACGGCAACCCAACAAGACGCTCCCGTTCTCCATTTCAATCATAATCATTCTGATCTGGAGTCAGAGGTAGAAGTTGTAAAGGAAGAAATAATGAGCAATGAAAACATTCATGAAGATCACCACCATACTTTCATATCGGTAGACCGCCTTGAAAATGATGACAAGGATGAGACTGAAGGTAAATTATGTTCATTCATAAGCATTTTATTTAGTCGAACAAGGAATCCTAGCAAATTTATCTGATTCTTATAAAAACAGAATTTAAACTGAACTTGGGGTACATCGAACACGACCCAGCAATCCCCGAAGAAGCTGAATGCAGAAACTCATTAAAACAAGCCCCAGTGAAATTGGCTACAACCACTCGTCGAAGGCTTGCGGGTGCCAGTCCGCGAAACTACCCCTGTGATCACTGTCCTTATCGGAGCAACAACAAACAACAACTGGACGAGCATGCCATGGCTCACGAGAAAGGTTCTCCATGCTTAACATGTGGCTGGTACGTTTTACCAGAAAACATAAGCCACCACCGACAAATTCGTCATCGTCGGAAGACGGAAAAAGTAGAAAAAGAAGCAAAGACGAAGAAAAAGTGGATTACGAAATACCGCCGGTGCCCAGAGTGTCAAGCTCTTGTATGTGGCAAACTTCGGGATTTTCGGGACCACCAGACGATGCATTTGGTTGGGAGTGGGTTCGAGTGCTCTCTGTGTCATTGGTTATGCATATCCATTGCCCATCACAATGCAAGATGGCATCCAAAAAACAAGGAGCCTCAGATGCCGCTGAACCATCAAATCATCAAAATGCCAAAAAAGTGACCACTTTCAAGCTTAATTACAAAAAGGATTCAAGTTTACCTCTACAATAGTACCAATTTGTAATTAACTATTATTATTTATTTTATTGATAGGAAAACTCTTTAAAAACGAATTGTTTTGTCTAGTAAATTTATATTCCCTTTTTTGAGTTTCTGAAATAAATTGTTTCAACTGTCGAGAGATTCCAAATCTTGATGTAATCCAGCTTGAGAAGCTCATAGACTGATTCTCATCCAATATCAGAAGGCTATAAGGGTGGTATAGATTAATTTTATTTAAAATAAATACATAATCATCAAAATCATCATCTTCAAACGAATGCATCTATTTCAAGCGAAACGAAAAAGTGAAATTTGATTAGTTGATTAGTCAGGGAAGGTTTGGAATAAGAAAGGGGTGATTGAGCCGTGTCATGTCCAATTTACTTGTTGATAAGGAACAGTTATCGTAATCGAAAATTCCATACAGCTTAGTGGAGTTCTCCTTTCCAGGAAATTAGTTGCTCCAAACTTGACTTTTATTGGAGAGCAACTCTTCAAGAACTTTCCTAGCCACCTCACCTGCATCCTATTCCATCTTCTCGGAGCATTCACAAACCAGGTAAAATGATTCCATTTGAGCTTTACCAATATTTCCTCCGAATCCGTATGAATATTCACTATTCCTCCAAAGCAGACTATTATAGCCAGTGAGCAGTCAATGAGCATGATAGCATAGATTCCTAGTGGAATCAGATTTACACTTGTCCAAGGAAGTTTCACCAACGTGAAGATGCTCAGCGACTGAATCACAACTCCTGTTGTCATCAGGCAAGCCATCATTGTCTTTTGCTGAATCACATTGTTGAGATTTCCTATCAGTTGAATGCGCCTATACCTCAAAACCATTTTGTACATGTTTGACCTTCGCATGTTATTGCTGCAACTGTCCCAGAATGCCCTCAGGTAGTCTCGGATCGTCATCTGACACAATATCTGGATTCCACCCACAACAAAGCAAGACACTCCAATTCCTAAAGCCTAGAAGTAGACAAGAACCTTCCTGAGTGGAGCAAGAAACAAGAGGTTTTTTTGAGTTTTAAAATCGGAGCATTCGTCTATCATCCAGTAGCCAAACAACGAAGCCTTGTAAGGAGAAATCCAGTAAATGCCAAGGGTGAAAATCAATGGGGTCACAGTTGCAGTGCAATATAGAGAGATTGCAAACAATATGTTTAGCTTCTCAGTAAGCGTCCTCTTGACCTTCTCAGCATTTCTAAACGTCCGAATACACTCCAAGTGTTCATTGACATATTTGACCATCTCTGTTGCTTTTCTTCTGCATAGATCCAAATGGGCAGAGAACTGGAATGAAACCAATATTGCAAAGCCATTGCAAACCGTTCTGGTCACAGAGTCCGCATCAACTCTTCTTTCTCCAGACTGCTCTGAGAACCAGACTTGTAGGATGATTGAGAGTGTGAAAAAAAGCATGCATGAAACATTTCAGTCGTAAAGCATCGCTCTTTTTCACATTTCTGATTAATTCTAAGCTACTGTTTGTGCTGGTGTCCCAAATAAACTCCAGACCCTGTAGTCGGTTTGCCAGACCAATGTATTTCTGAAATAGTGTCAAATTTTCCGACAACATTTTCCAATCCGACCTGAACTTATGCTTGAACAGAAATGTCTGGACTTGAAACTTTGCGTTACATACATCAACTGCTTATCAAATAATTTTAATTTTAGTAGTTAATTGCTTTCAGGAGTTAATAACACAGAGAAAGTGTAATCAATACGCTTATCATATGAAAACAATTCCGCTTCCACATTCCTTTGCGGTTATATTTTAATTAGTGATATTAGTATAAAGTTTTTGTCCATCCACCTTTTTTACCTTATCTGATTGTCAAAGCAAAGTGTGTGTCGTGTCATGTCTAGGAGGATAATCTGATTGATTTAGCTCTTGATTGGAGGTACAGAGGAAGCTTTCCGGGCAATGGAATTGGGTTTTGAACTTGAAATATTGGCAAATCTTGATTCTATCGCTGTCATTGATTAGATGAGACTTAATAATGTGCCTTTTAAATCTGTTAATGTCAACATGCGAGTGTGGGTGAAACAGCGATTATATCAGTTACTTACACTCTTCATGAGAAATTCGTATTGATCATTTTTGATTAGCTGCCTACTCAACAATGATGCCAATCATCGAGAGGAATATAGGAGCGAGAACATAAAAGTAAATTAACAATGCTATTATATGCGTTCGCTCCATGATATGATACTTATTAGATAACGGATAATGATCGAGGATAACTGAAAATTTGGTAAGACATTAAGGCAATGAAAGTTTGCGATCATCTAGAAAATGACAGATTTTATTTGATTACAACATCAAAGCTCACAATTCCGCATTTAAGAATTCAACAATCTTGATCTTGATGAACCCATTTTCCCCTTCCATGTAGAAAATTGAAGCTCAAATTCTGTTTTCGTTGTATCATTTTCAATACACACAAACTGAATATCGACAAGCAACTTGACTTTTAGTAAGACAAGAAAGATATTGAAGTATGTATAGGATTGCTACCTACTTAAATAGCGTAGTACCTCAAATGTGAAAAAAGTGTATGATAATGATAAGAAAATAACATGGCATAGCTTTTCAATTGAAAAACATGAAGGAAAAAATACAGCTCAGCCAAATCCCTTCTATCCACATCTCAACTCGAAAAGCTACTTAAAACAGGAATAGTAATCTCAGCCAGACCATCGAATGTGTAAGCTTTACAAAGCATGAACCAAGAAGACAAGGAGCTGTTCATGAAGAGTAAGTATTCTACATTGTAGAAACATCATGCGCACACTATTGGATATTATGTACCTAAAAAAATTAGAATGGAGCAAGGAACAGCGGTTGACATGTGTTTAGACAGTCTTAGTTCCCTCGTTTTATTCCTTCACAAACTCAAAGGTACATACAATGTTTGTGAATTTCATGTACAAAAATGCAGTGTGCATGTGCATCTATTTTGGTATTGATGCAGAAGAAAAGATAAAGCTACACTGTGGATTGAACAGTAAGAATAGTAAAGAGTTTTAAGGGCTCAATTTTACATGAAGAAATGTACATGATATTGTACGTGATGTACCTATGTACCATACCATGCTTTCAGGATTTGGTTTATTTTTAAGTCAACTTGTTGATTCTGAAAAGAAACCTAGCATTGCCTTTCTTGACTTTTACACACGAGGACACAGTCAAGAACATGTAATAAAACCATAAGTGGATCACTTTTTCAGCTCTCCAAGGAAATATTCATAATATTTATCATAATATTTTCTCGAGCAAACAGAGCTTCTGTGCAGTTATTTGGAGTTAAACAGTAAATAAGTTTTGAAAATGTCTGACGAGGAGAATATTCAGAACAGTCCTGCCAGGTTAAATGGAAGTGAGGAGTCTGAAGAAGAAGCTCAATACAAGTGCAGAAAATGTGGAGACGGTCAAACCTTCACAGCGGCCGAGCTAGATAATCACCGAGCGCGTCACAAAGCTGAGGGAGCCAAACTGGGAGGCAGGCAAAGCCGCAAAAGGTATGTTGTGATTACACAAAGCTTTACTGAAAGGTCAAAACAGTTTGACATATAATTTTTTTATATGTTCAGGGGTAACTCACCATCTCGTTCTGAAGTGACGTTATTTGAGGAAATCGGTCAAACACCACCAAGAGCAAGTTCCTCAGCTAAGAGGGGTAGAGGAGCACCCGTGGCTAGAAGGGGCAGAGGAAGGCGCTCAAATAAAACTTACGACAGTGCTGCGATAGGGTCAGTTCCTCAGTTGAACTTCTTTCGCTTAATCGTTTCATTCCTCTAACTTTAATATGATATTTAATTCCTCTCAATTTGCATTGTTTTTTACAGAAAATGGACAAAGGGTATAGGTTCGTAAGGAAGAGGAAGAATTCGTGCCAGTTATTTCAGGAATATCAATCACTCATCTGCATTTTCTATTTAACATGACAACCTAACAAAAAAAATTATATTGAAGACTGGCTCTATTTTGTTTTATATTATTGAAACTATTGAAATGCAATCTCAAATGTTACCTGTTTATCGATTACTTGATGTTTTTAAATGAAATGAATTGTTTAGAAAAAGAATATTACTGCAAATCTAAAGTTAGATGAGTAGCGACATTATATATGAATGTTTAATTAATTCGCAACTTGTGTGATGGAAGTTTGAGTAAGTTTATAATTCAAATATTTTACAAGCCATTCCACTCTACTCCACAGATTGCCGACTGAAATATATATGCATTTGTGTACAGTAAAAAGATATTTAACTACTTTTACTTTGATACTACAATAGCTATAATATTAAAAATACTTACTTATTTTATCTAAATAGCAAGTTTTGTAAGAAATAATAATAGTAATAAATTTTTTAAGTCGTGAACTTTGTTGTAATTATAGCTTTTTAAAACTTGGCTAAAGTACAGGTCACTTGTAGAATTGATTAAATTGGATTTCAAGGGAAGATAGCGGCATCACCATCACTGTCAGTGTTATCTTCGTAGCCTCCATAGCCTCGTTTAGTGCGGAGAAAGTGAACTTGGGTTTTGTTTGTAATTTGCACTCCTTGTTCCGTATTATTCATCAAAGACTCGGTTTTGTGGGATGTCTCCAGCTCTAATTCTGCATTGACAAAAGCTGTGACGAGGACGATGAGAAAGAATACAGCAAAAATTGTGACTTGCTTCATGATTCAAATGAAATACTACGTCGTCCTGGTATTATTCAACAATGGAGAAAAAGTTCTTTCAGTTTCAACCCGAATATGACTAGTTTTCTAGAATTGTTAGTTTAGCTGTCAAGTGTTGTACACAAATGTCCATGCAGAACTTATAGCATTCTTGGAGTTACCCAGAAATTCAGCTCAGCTTCTTAACTGTTAATGACTGTAATGAGTTTCAAGCAGATTTACTATTATGGAAAAATTTGTAGCTGCATTCAACGCTGCTTCCGTCCAGTCCAGTTCAGTTTCATGGCATGCAACGATGCCAGACTGTTCAAGACTACATTTTGCAGCAGAAAACAGGAAAAAAGATTAGAAATATGGCTCCTGGTTGTATTGCAATTATAAATATCATCGAAACTGAACTGCGTATAATCATATTCTTTCAACACGGTTGTTAACGAGTTAGAAAGGATTTCATGTACAGGAAATCAATGCAATATATGTTTCGTTTCCTCATTTGCATCTTATGGGGCGATATTATTGTTGTATCAGATGACCGACAAATTGACTGTAATACTCATTCAAATCATCGTTAATTCTTCTAAATCTGGCTTGTTTGGCTTTATCTGGTTTTAGCTAGATAGAAAAGAGAATACGCATGAGCATTTTATTATCATCGTTATCATTTATTTTATCACCACGGTCAGTCGCTAGAAACATAGATTTCATATGCATTCGAGAACAGTATTTAATTAGGTATATGTATCTAGTCAATTTTACAAGCAAATACAAGTCGTACTCATGAATGATGTCATGTTTATTTTCAAAATTCTTGCGAAAGTATAAAATGTTGCAATTAAATTGAGAGTATGCATTGTATTTGATGATTACAAATCTCATCACCAAGAAATGGCATTTCTTAAGAAATGTGTCATCCATTTCACAACTCACCTTTAGACCTTTGAATTATGTCGTGTTAAAACATGAAAGCAATTTACATATTCAGTTGATAAAGTATTAGTTTGCTTGATTCTTCCTTCTAAACTTTACCTATCAAGGCATGAAATGGTTTTGAAAGCAAGTTTCGAACGGGCGAGAAAGCAAGCCCGGGCCGTGGCTTTCGCCATCTTTGTAAGATAAACTGAACGTTCAGTTGAAACTGATTTTGGCGTGATAATAACTGGGTTCTTTTAACTTACAGGTATTGAATTTCTTAGTTCTCCACTTAGCGGTCTTTCATTTAGGCAGCTCTTATCACTTGTCGGAGTTAGTTTTGGAGAACGAAGCAGCCCGACATAATATTACTTTGAGCTTTAATGCTACTGATGAGTTTGGTAAGCCAGTCAGCTACGTCTATCAGGCCTTCAATGTGACACTTATCCATAATAATGAGAAGAACAAAGCGCTAACGCAACTGTCCGACCTCACAACTAATTCGCTAATCTACATTGCATCCGCCATCCCACAACTCATTGGTGCTTGGGTGTTGTTTGCTGCAACGGAAGAGGTAATGTGTATTTGCAACAAGTGATAGCAGAATATTGAATAATTAATAAAATGTTTGTTCACTCATGAGCAGGTTACACCGCTAAAGAAAGCGACTATGATGGTAGACTGTCACCAAAAGGTGCAGCTATTTTTCCTGTTCATTGGATTCGCTGGTTTCTCCATTTCATTAGCTAAACAAATGGCAGAAAACAATCCCACTGACGAGGAAAGCACTTTACTTTTTATCATCACCGAATTTTTCAGAGCGGCTTGCATACTCATTGTTGGCAGGTTTGAGAAGGAGTTGCGTAACCAACCCATTGATGATAACTGTATTCCAAAACGAAATTGGAAGTTTATTAAGGTAAATAACCACAACATAATGAAAAATAAATAGTTGGTGGCATTTACTCTTGATCATTCCATCATTCATGTCCTTTTTTCTTCTAGAACCGTTTACCCCGTCGTCTTGAACTTGAAGAATATGATGTAAAAATATGACAGCACTAAAAGTGATTGTGATAACTTCTTGTAATATCACTCCACATGCTTATCAATGAAATTAGAATAAATTGAGTGGTATGACACTCTACTTTACGGTTTGGTGCATGGAATATCAAGGAAATTGATCATGGACTGGAGATTTGACCTTCAACTTGACTCTTGCCCATATACAATATATCACTCACTTACAAAGCAGGATCCAAAATATTATGCATGCATGATACTTACTCGTAATCGCAATGTAAACTCTTGACATTTGTTATGCACTATTGGTGCTATGAGATTGTGTCAGAATGAGTTGCATAACATGAACTCTTGATTCTTTCCAAGTTACACCATCTCATTTCACTTGACTCTATCCCGTGCGCAACTAAAACGAGCAGGCAGTAAGCTGCCAGCCTCACTCGCTCAATTAACTTGACAGCTCTACCTTGAACACCAATTACAAGCATAATAATGGCGCAGTCAAAGCCTGTTTTGGGATACTGGAAAATTCGTGGAGTAAGCTTTTTAATTGCACAACTCAACAGTTAATTCATTTTAACCATTTTATAACCCTTTGTTGTTCTCTAATTCAGTTAGCACACCCCGTCCGTTTCCTTCTCGCGTATTTGGAAGTTGATTTTGAAGACAAGTACTATGAACTAACTCCTGAGCTGAAGAAGGATTACTGGTATGCAGATCGGAGCAAACTGAATTTGGAATTTCCCAATGTATGTGTATTTCACCTGTAATTGATTGAATATCTGTGCTTTTAATTGTACAATTGAATTTTTATGATTTTTTTCATTTCTAAGCTTCCATACCTAATTGATGGAGACTTCAAGGTGACTGAGTCACGAGCAATCTTAAAATACCTGTGCCGAACAAGAAAACCTGAGCTACTCGGAAAAGGTGTGGAGATGCAAACAAGACTTGACACTGTTGACGATTTTATGTACGACCTTTGGGTTCTTGAGTTCATCGGACTCATTTATGGCTACACAGAGGAGCGTCGCAAACAATACAAGGAGCTGGAGGCAATCAAACTTGGTTATCTCTCTTCCTTCATGAAAAACAACAAGTGGGTTACAGGCAGCGAGATAACCTATGTTGACTTTCTCGTTTACGAGATACTCTACCAGCTCACTGTCTTTGATTCAAATTGTCTTGACAAGTTTGAAAATTTGAAAGAGTTTATGAAACGAGTGGAGGCGCTTCCAGCTATCAGCAAGTATATAAACTCACCACAATTCCTTCAAGCTCCACTCTACAGCAAAATGGCAGTTTATAAAATCTAATTTCAGAGCTTGTTGAAAAATTGGAAATGACACCATGAATAAAAGTTCCCTTATGCATAAATGATTCCTGCTGTTTTTTGTTAACTAGTAACACAATATTCATATATATTATTATTTATTGTTGAACTTGAAATAAGAAGCCTCGGTTATAAATACGACCCAAACCCCAGCCAAAATCATCAGTTCCGAATGTATTTACATAAATGTATGCGTATGAAAGCAGAAAATATCACATCACGATACACTTGCCTGTTCATGCTTTGATACTTGATAATGATGATGTCTCATTTTCCATGAAAAACAAGTATTATATTCCACCGTTCCTTTCGAGCTCTCTACTCTGTCCATTAGAAGCACAAGCAGAAGTTTGAGCAAACATTAGCAGCCAAATCATCTGCTTTTTTGCAACACCGACCTTGATTTCAAGTAGGTAGCCAGATACATGCAATGTATTCAACGTTTATAGACAACACGACTTTGGAATACTCTCATATCAACTCTACGTCCAACTGCATGTGAACGTCAACACATCTCATAACGCACTGGTTGGAAAATAACTGTTGCAAATTACTTTATTTTGTATCCAAAACTGTTGAAGTGATTAGAGAAAGTATGGCAGTTTCAAAGCCGTTATTGGGCTACTGGAAAATACGTGGGGTAAGTTATTGAAGGCAAATCATATAAAAAACTGGAAGAAGTATAAATATATTATTGAAATTCCGGAAAATGCTGGAAAGTCATGTTCATATTAATAATAATATTTGCAGTTGGGTCACCCAATTCGTTTCTTGTTCGCGTATCTTGAGGTCAATTTCGAAGAAAAGGTTTACGAACTGACACCGGAACTTACGTATGACAACTGGTATGCAGATAAAGAAAAACTTGGACTTGATTTTCCGAACGTATGTGTTTAACATTTTATTCATGTAAGCATCGATAACCAATATACTTTTCCAAATAAATTTATTATTATATTTCATTATAGCTGCCGTATTTGTTTGATGGCGACACAAAAATAACGGAAGCTCGAGCAATATTAAAGTATTTGTGTCGTACGAGAAAGCCGGAGCTGTTGGGGAAAACGACTGAGATTCAGACGAGAATTGATATGGTTGACAATTTTGTGTATGATCTCTGGTATATTGAGTTCAGTGAGATGCTCTACGGTTACACGGTAAGTTTTAAATGTGCACCAGCTCATGACTTACCTGGAGAGAGAAAATATAATTGAAAGTTTTTATTTTGCAGGAGGAATGGCATAAGAAATACAAAGCAATCGAAGTTGTACGACTAGACCGCCTCTCAAAATTTATGGGAGAAAACGATTGGAGCACTGGAAATGATATAACGTATGTTGATTTTTTCCTCTATGAAGTCCTCTACCAGTTCAAAAAGTTTGATGCTGGCTGCTTTGAAAAATTTCAAAATTTGGATGGATTCCTGACAAGATTTGAAAATTTGCCAAAGATCAAGGACTATATCAACTCACCAGATTTTCTTGAAGGGCCATGCATCAATATCATTGCAAAATATAAAATATAAGGTCAACGTTACTAAAAATTTACACAACTTTCATAGAAATCTCAATTAACGTCTAAATTTTTGTCTTTGTGTTTCCTTTTGAATGATTAAATAAAAACAAATTTGAATTTAAGTTATTTGCTTGACGACATTCCTTCGCCCTGAAAAAAGAAAATACATTTCAACGACATTTACGCATATTGTAAGTATGTTTTTGAGAATTTTAAATTCACAATCCGTACCTTATCCGTGACTAGACCTTTCAGTTGCGACAGGGTTCGAAGGAACGCCATTCCAAAAATTGCTGTTATCATCCAACACACGCGGTCCAAAATGCTTAACACGACTAATTTGAATCGAAATTGCAGACCACATATCACAAAATATATATTTCCAAAAAAACGTGCTCACTGATAAAAGTTTGTATTTTACCAGCAATCCCCATCTCAACCGGCTTCAAGCCTTCAATTGATCTCCATGTTATAATGGTCATGGTCATCGAAAACGTTAGGAAAACTGCAAAAACTATCCCTAATTTAACGCACGTTTCAATCTATTTTAGAAAAACAGTTTAGTTTGCATAAATTTTCAGTTAATTTTTCAATGATAATCATTATTATGTAATATTATTTATTACAAAAATACCCAGCATTTTTTGCTTGTGCCTATCTGCGTAATGGAAGTGGTATCCATATTTCCCGAAACCCTTTCTTGGAAAAACTTCAGTAACAAAGATTTCGTGATGTATCACACACAATGCTAAAAACTTGAATTGGTGAAAGGGGAAAATGATGTGGAACAAAACCAAATGAAAAGTGTTGTAAGACATGGTTGAAGTGAGTAATGAGGTTGTCATAAAATTGTGTTGCATCATTAATAGACCGCATTAATTAATGGAGAGCATTTTTAATTAAAATAATATGATGCATTCCCAGCGGTCTTCTTTTCTACCATCCGAGTGTTGTAAAGGCTTCCAAAAATGGATAGTCAAATGGATTGCAAACACGGGAGTAGAATACGGCAGGCATCGTGATGCTTTCTCTTTTCAGGATATGAGCAACGAGAAACAAGGAGGTGACATGGTGTGTGGTATGGTAGATTTCAGAGATACTGTGTGCCATTAAGTTGTAGTCTCCAGCCCAATCCAATATCATGTACATAATATTATAACTCAAGAGCTTGGTAAAGGGATAACTACTCCACATTCTGTTTTACATATATGAGCATAATAATTAATTGGTGGTAGCATCTGTATTTACTTATACTGGAATGAATTTGCGGGCGTATTTTGGTGCATAATCAGTCACGTAAAAATTGATAATCGCAACTTGGAACAACGTGGACAATAACTAGAGATGGAATGAAGTAAAGTTCATTTACCAAACTGATAAAACGTGCACACTGATCACTGAAAACAAACAAAGAAATAAAATTTCATTCATTTAGCATTTGTCTCAATGTCATCATGTCTTGACCTACACTTTCTCAATACGCCCCAAACTTTTTACACGATCTTATGTGACTTGTGGTGCTAATTGGAATCACAATTTAGTTCTCAAAATATATAATTTTTAATAAACATTGAAAAAATTAAATCAGTATGTAACTTGATGATGATAGATGACAAATGTCTGTCCGGCTGGCTTCGTTAAAGCGAAACAACAAACGATAAACTTACACAGAAATGCAGCAAACATTCAACTTGCATATATTTGTGAGTTTGGTAACATACATACATATAACGTGTGGCAAAATACCAGGTAAATTGTGACATTGAAAGTTCCATGTGTCAACTCAATTGCATGAAAGCATTGTAAAATTCCCCACGATCAAACCTTATCTAAGCTTCATCATCAAAAGTTGATAGTCAGCATGAAAATGAAGGATATATTGACACATGCCAGTGTAATCTTGAAGTAAAGTTAGAACAAACAAGCGAATAAATTCAATAATTGCAACCATTTACTTTGCATTCTTACATGAATTCGCCCAACAAGAGATACAATTAGTTCCCAATAAAAATGAAGCTCGCTGCATTCGTCTTTGGGGCGATTCCGCTCCTCATTCAGTTTTACTCAAAAAAGTACCTACAAGAAGATAAAACAGCTACGTTAACTGAGCTCGAGAATGATTTGAATCTTCCACGATTCAAAGAATTTGATTTTATCGTCGGTAAGATAAAAATATCATAGAAAATTTGGAAAGAATTTTTTTGTTCGAGAATATTAAATTCAATTATCTGAAGAATAGTTGGAGCTGGCCCAGCAGGATGTATAATTGCCGGACGACTCTCCGAACGCTTCAACGTTCTACTCCTGGAAGCAGGTGGGGAGCCTGTTCCAGCATCTCAAGTTCCCTTCTTCGCAATCCCTGTTGCAACGGACCGTGACACAAACTACTTTTGGCCTTCTCTTCCACAACGCTACGCTGCACAGGATACTGATGGCATAATTACAGTCCATCTAGGTAAAATGTTTGGTGGTTCCGACTCCCATAATGAAATGGTTCATCTTCGAGGCAGTCCTCATGATTATGACAATTATGCTCGTATTTTAAATGACTCGAGTTGGAGATATGAAAATGTTTTGGAGCATTTCAAAAAGTATGAGAATTTTATTGGAGCGTTGTTCACTGGAGAATATGAAGGTGGGAAAGCGAATTAAAATATATGTGGTTATGAGAAGATATATAGTATAATGCAATATTTGATATTCCAAAGAAAATTATGGACACGGTGGCCCCATAACGATTGATACGGATGTTCCTGCTTTCCTACCCATTTGGTTTGACGTTGCAAGAGAGCTAGGCTATCCAGTTGGGGACCCCAATGGTTTCCAAAAGGAAAGTTTTGCTCCGATGGCAAAGAATATCAAGAACGGTCAACGGTCAAATGCCTACAACGAGTATATCAAGCCGTATAAGAACACCAGACAAAATTTAACTGTGCTTCCTTATTCAACAGCTACCCAGGTAAAAGTTACATCAAATTTTAAGTTTTTAAACACATTCTATTACAAAATCTCATATGTTTTCCTGGCATTTGCGTAGATTCTCATCGACGATAATAAGAATGCTTATGGAGTGCTCTACGAACGACACGGAATTCCCCAAATAGCTCACGCTTCCAAAGAAGTCATCATTTCTGCTGGAATTTTCAGTTCACCTTTGCTCCTAATGAAATCTGGGGTGGGTCCCCGTGACCAGTTGGAAGAAGCAGGTGTTCCTGTCAAACATGAGTTGGCTTCCGTTGGACAGAATCTTGGTGATCATCTCCATCTTTCCATCAGTGACATTCAGTACAACGCCTCAATTCTACCATACGTTCCGAGAATGCCAGAAGACCGAGAGTTTGAAGATATGCTTCAAGAATACATTGAAACTGGTGAAGGAATACTTGGAATTTTACAAGAAGGAGTTGTTGGCTATGTTGTTTCCTCCAGAGCCAAACAAGCTGGGGAAGAGACTTGGCCTGATATCCAATTTGCTTATGACCCAATGTGCCCCGCTCCTTCAGGGGATGATCTCCCAACATCCTGCTTCTACCTTTTTAACGGAAGGACTAAAATGAGGGGAGAAATGAGACTCAATGCAACAGCGTACAAGAATGGGGTTAAGAATGATGTCGAGTTGGCCCTCATTGATTACCGAGTTTTTGAGGGAGAGGCTGCCTCCGATATGGATGTGTTGCTGGAAGGAATTGATAATTGGATGAGGGTTATTAACTCAACGACTATGCAGAAATTCGGAACTGTTTATGCACAAGAGCCTCATCCAAGCTGTACGCAACATGAATTCCTATCGCAGGATTATTGGAGGTGTTTCGTTACCCGAACAGTTAGTCTGGGATTGCATGGTGTGGGAACTTGCAGCTTGGGCTCTGTTCTGGACTCAAAATTCAGGTAAATTTTGCAATAATACTCAACAGAAAGCATTTATTTGAAAAGATTTATGTAAAATAAATGCTTTTTGCAGGGTACAAGGGATTTCCGGTCTGAGGGTAGCTGATGCATCTGTTTTTCCGGTTGTGCCAAATTCCAACCTCAATAGTCCAATTATGATGATGGCGGAGAAGGCTTCGGCTGATATATTACAAACGTGGGTGTAAGAAATGCATAGTATGCGTTCTACAAATGATTTATAAAAAAACAATAAAAATCTCTGGATTTTTTATCAAGCAATTGTGTATTTTTACTACAACACCTTTTTTAAGTTATTATAATTAGAAACAATGCTTTTAATGTGAAACTTGGTGATGCAGTGCAGATAGAAAGCATGGCATAATCATATATAGGAAAATGGGATCAGTTGAAGTTGATTGAAAGTAGATGTGACAAGCTAATGTCCCTCAAATGATTGAAAAGAGTGTCAATCAGCATCAAGTTGCTTACATCGATGCTGATGTGACACTTGATGGCATTAAAATGTCAAATTATTTGCTTTCCTCGCCAAAAAAATGAGCTGTAACCCATAATTCACAAAAGTGTCAGTGTGTTTACTGCAAGCTTGACACCATTTAATCTCCATCATCATCATCCGATACTGATAAACATTTCCTGCAAGAGAAACACCCAAACCCAACTTGATAACTTGAATCATATTATTCATTTGCACTTAGTTTCAAATATAAAGCATATTTAGCACATCCGAAATCGGAAAAACAAATCATGAAGCTAGCAGCATTTGTGCTTGGGTCGATTCCCTTGATAATTCAATTCTATGCTAGAAAATACCTTGAAGAGGATAAGGCTATTGTGCTCACAGAGCTGGAAAATGACTTGAACCTCCCAAGAATCAAAGAGTATGATTTTATTGTTGGTAAGTCCTACTTCACATAAATAATAATTTTAATTACTATAATTATTATAATGATTATATTTTGGTTTGCAGTTGGAGCCGGAACGGCAGGCTGTATAATTGCAGGACGCCTTTCAGAACAGTTCAATGTGCTTCTGTTGGAAGCTGGTGGAGAGCCTGTTCCAGCCTCTCAGGTTCCCCATTTCGTTGCACCTGTTGCATTTGACCCCGACACAAACTTCTTTTGGCCTTCTGTTCCTCAACGAAATGCTGGATTGGAACGGGGTGGTATCCATATTTCCCACCTGGGGAAGATGTTGGGTGGCTCTGGCTCCCATAATGATATGATACACAATCGTGGAAACCCAAAGGATTTTGACAATTATGCCCGCATTTTAAATGACTCTAGCTGGACATATGAAAATGTTTTGAAGCATTTCATAAAAAATGAAAACTTTATTGGAACACTCTTCACAGGAGATTATGAAGGTAACGATCAATACTACGACTGTAATTCAGATTATTAGAAATAAATTATCACAAATAATTGTCTTTCTAGAAAATTATGGTCACGAAGGCCCCATCACTGTGGACACCGACACACCACCCTTCCTCCCAATCTGGTTTGACATTGGACGTGAACTTGGCTTTGAAATTGCGGACCCAAACGGTTTTCAAAAGGAGAGTTTTGCTCCAATGGCCAAGGCAATTGGTCAGGGTCACAGGTCAAGCTCATATAGCCAGTATATAAAACCGTTCAAGAACTCCAGGCAGAATTTGACCATTCATCCATATTCAATGGCAACTCAGGTAAAAATATCTCCAATAAAACTAAATTAATTTGTTCATGGGGCACTTTCAAGGTTCCTCGTAATTTAATGAATTATGCAGATTCTCATTGACGATAATAATAATGCTTATGGAGTGTTCTACGAACGACACGGAATTCCCCAAATAGCTCACGCTTCCAAAGAGGTCATTCTCTCTTCCGGAATATTCAGTTCCCCTCTCCTCCTCATGATGTCTGGGGTGGGTCCACGAGACCAGTTGGAGGAAGCTGAAATACCTATTAAGCAAGAGCTACCTTCCTTAGGACAAAATATGACTGACCACTTCTATCTCACTATACATCCCATTAATTACAACGCCTCAATCATTCCTTACGTTCCGAGAATGCCGGAAGGGGCAGATTTTGAGGAGATGCTCCAAAAATACCATGAGACTGGGGAAGGAATCCTCGGGCATTTGCAGCAAGGACCTCAAGCGCTTGTTGTTTCGTCAAGGGCCAAAGCAGATGGTGAAGAGGACTGGCCTGATTATCAAATTGGGTACATGCCAATGTGCCCCGCTCCTTCAGGGGATGAGATCCCAACCTCCTGCATTTACGTTTCTTTAGGACGACCCAAATCCGTCGGGACCGTGAGACTCAACACAACCGCTTACAAAGAGGGTATTCGCAGTGATCTCATCAAGTTGGCCATTATTGACTTTAAAATGTTTGAGGGAGAGGGTGCCTCTGACGTGGATGTTTTGCTGGAAGGAATTGACTTAATGTTTAAGATTATCAACTCCACAACTTTGCAAAAATTCGGGGCGACGTATGGAGGAGAGCCCCATCCCTCGTGTGGGGAATATGAGTTCCTTTCAAGGGAATATTGGAGATGTGTCGTTGGTCAAAGCATTTATGCTGATTATCATAGCGTGGGAACATGTGCTTTGGGCTCTGTTGTTGATTCCAAATTCAGGTTAGGAAATGACATTATGTTAAAAAATTTGACTATTTTTATCTGGGATAAATGTCATGTCATATTTTGTTTTATTTTCTAGGGTACAAGGCATTTCCAATTTGAGAGTCGCTGATGCTTCTGTGCTCCCGGTGGTTCCAAATGCGAACATAAATGTACCAGTTATGATGCTAGCGGAGAAAGCAGTCTCTGATATAATAGAAAGTTGGATATAAACGCTTTTTCAAAATGGAATAAAATGATCCAGTCTGGAAAATGTCACATTATTATGTACTTGCATTTCATGTTTGTTTTAAAGCCATTTTTCTATTGGAAAATAGGAAGGGTAATTTTGAATGGAAGGTGAAAGCAACCTTTCGCATTTAACTCCACCAAATTTTTTTTCAATGTTTCTGCACAAATGGTTAAATAAAATAATGCTGCATTTAAGTTAGTTCCTTGGAATTATTGCTGCATCCTGAAAAAAACGAATAAATATTTCAGCGACTTTTATACATGTTGGGAGCATATAATTTCAAATTCACAATTCCAATACATACCTCGGGTTTTTCCATTGATAAAGGTTTGATTTTCCAAAGGGTTCGCAGAAACGGTTATCCAAGAATTGCAGTAAACATCCAAGATGATTAACACGACTAATTTAAATGGAACCACGCTCATAATTACTGTTAAACCAAATACATTTAAATTAATAAAAATTGTTATTGGTAAATGTTTGCAGGTTTACCAGTGTGCTCCATATCAACAGGCTCCGAACATTTAACTAATCTGCATGTTATAATGGTCATGGACAACATAAGGAAAACCCCAAAAAGTACTCCTATTATAATACACGCTTCCATCTATTTCAGAAAAATAGTTCAGTGTGCTTCATTTGTTTTTTCAGTTAATTTGTCAAATAATTTTTAAACTATGTAGTATAAAAATACCCAGTTTTTGTTACTTGTGCCCACAGTGTGTCCCCCAGAATTATGGGATCCACATAAGAAATGCATTGCCCAACAGCTACCCAAACGTCAAAACTGTTGAATAAAGAAAATGTTGAAGAGCAAAACCAAATCTACAGTATTTTAAGGTCTGGTTGCAGTGAGTAATGAAGTTGTTATAATAGTGTGTCTCATCACTAGTATGCCACATTTGTTATTTAATTAGAAAATAGGATGCATTCCCAGCAGTCTCCTTTTCAACCATCAGAGTGTCGTAAACATTTCACAACTATAAGGTCAAATGAAAAGAAGGTGTATACGGCATGCATCTGTGCGTGATCATGATACTTTCTCATTTTAGTATATGAGCAAGGAGAAACAATGATGGGACTATGTCATGGTATGGTAGGTGACTGTGAACTGTAAGTCATTTAGTTTTATTCTCCATGCTATTTTGCATTAATGCAGAATTTGATAAAAAGGTGAAAACTTCAGAGACTGGGTCTTTGTTACAAATGCATTTTAGTTCACCATTGGTCATGTCTAAAAAGTTGTATTGGTAGCAGAACTTCAGTTTTGGTCGAAGCAAAATGTGAACTGCAAGGTAGCTATTGGAATTTGTATGGAAGACCATACACCCATGCCGAATTGCTTGAGAGAGTAAAGCAGTCTCCAGTCTCACAAAGCATAGCTCAAGCTCCAACACGATGCTCGTGAAAATCATGAAAATTTTCCCACGATATAAAGCCGTGTGCTTGGGACTATCACTACTGCTCTTCTCCACTCTGATATGTTGCTTGAACTTATTCAACAACTCTACTTATCCAGTTTCGCTTGGTTGAATGACTACATGCGCTGCAATGAATTCCATGAGTAAAATCTTTCATTGTATAAATAGTATAGCGAATTGTGGAAATAGTTATATTTGAATAAATAGTTAAAGTTTGTCTGCTATTGAAGAAGTATCTATTATCAGTCATCAGCATTCAATTGTAAAATTATATTGGATCCGGATTCTGTCGCCGTTTCATGCATATTTTCCATATGCAACTTCAATTTTGATTCTTGCCTATAAAAAACAAGAAAATCAGGGTGATTATGATTATGAATGATTATAATTAGTCAATTTTGTTTAGATTTCAAAATATTCACCTAAAAGTAGCTCCGCAGAGGTGACAATCAAAAGATTCACTTTGAGTGAAATGGGTCCGTGCATGTTGAACGAGTCTGTCCTTCCTTCCAAACATTTTCCCACAGTGGTCACAGCAATAGGGCATCGTTTCCTCTGGCTCATGCTTGCTCTGGACATGTCTCCTCAGTGTGTCAGCTCTCGGGAACACTTTACCGCACTCTTTGCATGGGAAGCTTTTCTCTCTTCGCGCATGCATTCTCATGTGACTCTCGAGCATATATTCCATTGTAAAATTTTCGTTGCAGAGATTACATTGATGATTTCCAACGAGACCACTTCCTTGGAGAACCTTTCTGCAGTGGTAGCGCAGGTCACTGCTCAGCCGAAACTCCTTTCCGCACTCCAAACAGGGGTACATCCTCGCCGTTTTGTGAATCAATTTAACATGTTGCGTGAGCATGCGAGGCGTCGTGAAAGGAACCTGGCAAACGTTGCATCTTAAGACTTTTGACGGATCCAGACCTTCAACCTCGTGCTCGACTTTGATATGCAACTCCAACTCCTTCTTTTGCATGTGGACGTGAAAAATTCGCTTACATATCGGACACTGGTTTCGAACCTCGGAATTCTCAGGTACTTTGGAAATCCCGAGATGTTTTGTCAAGAAATGGAAGAGGAGCCACCGTTTTCTGTATTTCTTCTTGGATACGTAGCGGTTGCACTTGTAGCTCGTTTCCCCAGAAGAATCGGTTGTCTGGCTGCCTTCTTCGTTGTGTTGGGTGACCTCGTGCCAAGCGAGGTGATGAGCTTTTTCAAACTTCATCTCACCACAATGGAGACAGTTCCACTCTCCGTGGGTTTTAAGATGAATCTCGAGATGCTGATCGTGGGTGAATATCTCAAAACAGCCTTCTTTAGGGCAGAACTTATTTTCAGATCCTGTAAAATAGCGAGGAAACTCAGACTTGGAGGCTGGCTCCAGGAACTTTATGGTCTTGATAAAACATTGAGCAATATTAGGGGTGGTTGCGGAGGGAGTCAAAACTGCTAAAATTTAAGCCACAGCCTTGGCACCGCAAAAACTTTGTAAGTTTGTGTGTTTAAAACTCGGTGCTTCTCAACGGCCGCTTCACTGATGAATGATTGTTGGCAAACTTCGCATTTCGTAGAGGGAAGCATGTCGGGGCGTATCCACTTTTGGGTGTTTGGTTTAGCAATGGAAGTTTCTGGTGTTTGGTTGTCTTCTTCATCGTCTTCACTATTTTCCTGTACAACATCATAATCACCATCACTTTCGTTTTCTAATGGGGCATTCAATTCCTCAGTGTATCACTTCGTCTTGATGGTGGCTCTGCGAGTGGGAGAGCACCTTGGATGCCGAACGCTGTCGAGCGTTTTAGGAGGATTCGTCTAGACTTTCGGGTTGGAATAGGAGCTGCGGTTGCCTCACCGTCCTCTTGAGGTGGCAATGATGACGCAAATTCATTTCCGGTCCTGTAATCCTATCTTCTTGCTTGGTTGGGCACGAGTAGCCATCCATTCGGATTCGGCAAAATGGGTCGTCATCGCCGTAATCCGCGTCGTCATTCTCATCAAGTATCTCCGGTTCATTTTCTGCAGCACCCTCATCGTCTCGAACTGTAACGATCTTGATCACCCTTTTTTCTGGAGGTGTCCTCTTCAGAACCACTTTTGGTGTTGGCTGCTGACCTGGATTGAGATTCAGTTCACCTGCGAAAAGTAAGAAAATAAATAAATGAATTGTAATAAATAAATAAATAATGTATTCTTAACAAATTAGAAAATTTTGGGTTCAAACTCACAATGATGGAGTAGCTCTTTTCTCAAGTTCTGAATATCCTTGCCAAGCGCCTGTAGATTTCGTTGCTCTTCAACTTCCTTCCTACTCTTGTTTGGGCTTCCACTTGGACACTCAAACTGTTTTCGAAACTGATTAAGTTTCACAGGAATTTGATCAGAAGTAGAGATTCTCTCACACATCCGCCTCAGCTTCCAATTGAGCTGAAGTTGGAGTGCCTCCAGTTGGAGGAACAGCTCACAAAAGGAATCACCCAATCTGGAACAATCCCAGCAAAGCCTTAGCTCAGAAAGTGGCACCTCATACCTCCCCTCGACAAAGTCTTGAAATTTTAGGTATCTTGTCAACAACATGAGAAACTTGGCTTGTGAACCTGAGCTCGAGCCCTCCCCAAATCGCTTTGTTCCCTCCACATCATCTCCCGAAGGGTCGACTTCTTCATAACAAAAGATACAGCGAGAATTCCGTAGCTTGGGAGGCATTTTAAAGAGATCACTAAGCAAGAAGTGTAATTAAAGAATTATAAAACAAAGGAGCAACTTTTTGTAAGATTTTATGATTATGAGTTGTTTACTTTTTCGCAATATGTTGCGTACGGCCGCTCTAAGCCCAAACCAAGGGAAACGTGATACAAATAACCCAGGTATTCTTTTCATTCTCTTGGGTTTATGTATGACGATTGATGAGCATAAATGAACAATACACCTTTTTTGTCTTTGATACTTTATTTAAAACATGACAAATATGAATACAAACAGTAAAAAATTAGTAACGCAGCTATCTCTCAACCACGTTGGTAGTTATGCTGACGTTTTCTCTCAATCACAACGTTCCAGGAACAGTTTGATGTCAGGGGTAGGCTTTGCTTTGTGCTTTTTTCGGAGGTGAACCTTCAAAGTTGCTGCTAGTCTACAAATGAAATGAAAAATGTATGAAATTATTGAATTACGATAGTAAAGTAAACTATCATGTTTTATTACCGAAAGAAGCCCCACAGAGGTGACAAATCAGAGGGTTACTTCCATCATTATGCGAAGGAATATGTTGATTGAGTCTGTCCCTGTTTCCGAACATCTTTCCACACGTCTCACAACAATGGGTTGGGGGTCCATGCTTCACTTTCATGTGCCTTCGGAAAGTATCCCTTCGCGTGCAAACGACACTGCAAATCTCGCATATAAACGTTCCCTTAGCTCGGTCTTGACCATCATATTCGTGAGACTTTACATGTCTCTCGAACTGGGGCAGCAGCTCGAACATTTCCTTGCAGATGGGGCATTCGTGATTTCCTTTCAACCCGTTTTGGCACCTTGGTGACGCTTTCTCACATGTAATCGCAGCTGTTTGCAATTATGAAACACTTTGTCGCACTCTGAACAGGGGTAGCTTCTCTCTGTTTTGTGAATAGCCTTCATGTGACTGTAAGGCTGTATTGTGTTCTAAAATAGGCGGAACACTCCGTGCACTTGAGAACCCTGGATGGATCCAATCCCTCCACCTAATAAAGAATTAAATTAAAGATTTTGAAATAAAAGTGCATGAGTAATTACGATAAATTAAATGTATTCTCATGTTGCCCAAACTCGTGCTCAGCCTTCATGTGCTTCGTGAGGTCCTTCTTGGTCGCTGCAGTGTGTAACGCTTTTTGACAGATGGGACATGAGATTCGGGATTCGGAAGTCTCAGGAACGGGGAAATTCCGAGGTGCTGTGGCATAAAATGGTAAAGGAACGACCGCTTGTTCATCAGCTTTTGTAATTTGCAACGGGTACATTTGTAGGTTGCGTTGCGTTGGGGTCCTCTGGATCAGGAGGGGGTTTCGTCAGCCTTTGATTGTGTTGTGTCACCTCGTGCCAAGCCATATCGTGAGCTTTTTCGAACATAAGCCCACAATGGGCACAAGGCCAGCTTCCATGAGTTTTTAAATGAATGTTGAGCTGCGAATCAAAGTTGAACAGCTCGTTGCAGTTTTCGTGAGGACAAAACTTTCGCCCCTTCACAATCACATGATGGGGGAACACGGAGGAGGACGCAGGTTGAAGGGCCTTTGCGTTCTTGAGGTAGCAGTTTTTCTTGGAGCGTCTAGCGCGGTGTTTTCGTAATCCGACAAAGGTAGGAAACGTCATTCCACAACCTGGGCATCGAATATAAGCGGGGAGGTTGTGAGCCACGACACGATGCTTTTCTAGAGCTGTTTCGCTTGGAAATGAGTCCAGACACGTTTCACATTGGTGGGGGATGGTAGTTTGGATGGGGCCAGTTTCCGTATGGTCTAGGCGACGATGAACGACTGTTTTCTGGTTCAAAATCTTCATCATTGTCACTCTCTGGTTCATCGTTTGATTCACTTCAGAACTATTTTCATCGCTCTTCTCAGAGACCTCTTCTCTCTTTTCTCACTCTCTCTTCGTCGTCGTCATCATCATCATCACTGACTTGTTCAGTGTGGTCTGTAGATGTGAATCTAACTGCTTCGGAGTGCTGAATGTCTTGGGACATTTGGCATTTGTGAAGAACTCGGCGAGACTTAATTGATGTTTCTGCTTCCGGGGGTTTCTTCCTGATCCGAGTTCTCATCTGGTTCCACTTCCATTTCAACATCATCGGGAGAATGAGCGACATCGTCAACTCCAATGTCTTCATAATCACTCGCATCTTCTTCAGTTTTTAGTTGACCCATGTTGATCCTTTTATCATTGTTGAGACTGAGGTCCAATTTGCCTATATTGATACAGAAACATCCATTGGTATTCACAACTATATATATATTTATATATGACATGACTGAATATATTCTTTAACTTACAATGGTTGATTAGCTCGTTCTCAGCTGTTTGATGCCCTTGCCGAGCTGCTGGAGCTCCCCTTTCCATCTGGAGATCCAAACTGTTTTTGAAACTCAGCGATCCTGGTCGGGATGTAGTCGGAGGTGATCATCTTCTCGTACAGGATTCTCACTTCCCTTTTCAACTCCAGCTGAAGAGACTCCAATTGGAGGTAGAGTTTGGTGAACGAATCGCCCAGTTTGGAACAATCCTGGCACAAAAGTAGTTCCGGTCTCGGTACCATTCCATTCTCAAAATCATTGTAACTCAGGTATTTCGAGAACAGGAGGAGAAAGTTGCGTTTGGAGTTGTTGGGAGTTGAAGAGGCCGGTTTGTAACAAAAATATGCATAAAGAGTTCCTACCCATCTTTCACACAAAAACTCAGAAAACTAGGAACAATTAATAAAAAAGAGAATTAATTATTATGATTTGAACAAACGAGAGAATGTTTTGGTTTTGACATTTGATGTTGCCTTCTGCCTTGGGTTGCGTTTTGCGTGAAACGAGAGAGTTGTGAATGCGTGTAATGAAAAATGTATCGCAGATAGCCTCTTTCAGTTTTGGTAGGGTTTGGTCCACCGCTGCCCAACGCCAACCTGTCCGCTGCCACCGCCAACGCGTCCGCTGCCACCGCCAACGC